>CAUYON010175361.1:0-81603 GCA_963573935.1 Arctocebus calabarensis
TTTTTTTTTTGGAGACAGAACCTCAAGCTGTCACCCTGGATAGAGTGCTGTGGCATCACAGCTCACAGCAACCTCCAACTCCTGGGCTCAAGTGAGTCTCCTGCCTCTGCCTCCCAAGTAGCTGGGACTACAGGCGCCCGCCACAATGCCCAGCCATTTTTTGGTTGCAGCAATCATTGTTGATTGGCGGGTCCGGGCTGGATTCGAACCCACCAGCTCAGGTGTATGTGGCTGGCACCTTAGCCCATTGAGCCACAGGCGCCGAGCCCCTTTTCATTCTTAAAGAGTCTTTCCGTTCTTTTAGCCTGTCTTTTAAGGACTATCCTGAGGGAAAATCACTGCTCTCCCCTTTTCCCACCACTCCCTCCAAAACCTTAGGTCACTTTACATTTTTTTCTCAGTGGCCTATTCACATCAGACCAATCCTCTAATGTGACTTCATGTTCATCTTAGAAAACCATCCTTGGCCTCATCCTTTCCTAACATGGTGGTCTGCTATGGTCCTGCTTCTCCCATGCTCTCCAGAGCCTGAGTTCCCTGGGGCTGCCAGCAGAGGGCATCATCTCAAATAAGCTCATGGGAAGGCTGGTGGGGCTTTCTGAGTTAGGGCAGACAGCTGTCCTCTTCTGCTGTCTCCCCGTGCCACACACGGTTCATATGTCACGTGTTCTTGCCATGCGGTAGGTACATACAGTTCAATGTGAGGACAAATATGTCTCCTGCCCCAAGGGGTCTTCAGAGGAAGAAGCAAGGCGCCGTTCCTCACAGTCAGTCAGTGGTCCTGAGAGCCCTGAAACTGCCCCTGCCAAAGCCTCATTTAACAGGAGGCATCTTACTCAGGCTGAATTTACAAGTCCCCAGTCTGCCCGGGGCTATGGGGCCAAATGAGTTTCTGAGTGAAAATGCCTGAGCTCTGGTTCTCAGACCCCAGCCAAGCAGCACCTCGTGTGGCTCACTTGACTCTGGGTGGCAGGAATTTACTGATGGTGAAGGCTGGGATTGCCGTTCTTTTAGCCTGTCTTTTAAGATCTGTCTCTTTGAGTTTCCCCATACACGTTCATGGCAGTTTGATGTAGTGTGTCCTTGTGTCTCTGAGCAGTCCTGATCCTAATGCCTCCTAGTCCTGCCTCTGTTCCCACTGCCCACTGATATAAATGTTCTTTGGAACACTGCACAGTTGCTCTGATAATGTGTGGCAGAGTTCTCTGAAAATCATCTTAGCCACCACCACCCCCAGATCTTCAGTCCAAATGATATCGAAGAGTCTCTTCTATGTTTAAATATCTGAGCTCACTTACCTTTTCTGTCCCATCTGTCAGGCAAGTCCTTATATTTCTCTAAGCACTGTCATCCTCACTCCCACCTCCCCATTCTCCACACTTCTTCTCTACACGATCCTGATTTCCAAACACCTGTTTTCCCTGGATGATGAGAAGGGAGATACCGAGTTCCTACATGGGGCCATTTGAGGGGGAGAAAGGGAGACCCTGGCTGCATGTGGCTAAGACTCATGCCACTTCCCTGCAGGTATTACCAGAGCATTTATGACACTGCCGAGAACATCAACGTACATTATCCTGAATGGCTGAGCCCTGAAGAGGACCTGAACTTTGTGACTGACACTGCCAAGGTAGCACTGAGCTGGGCTGGGCAGGAGCATGGGGAGCATAGTGAGGATGGTTAGGATCATGTCTGAGGACAGAAAATGTGGACCACTTGGCACCCCCTTACCTACCACAGGCTTTGGCAGATGTGGCTACGGTGCTAGGACGCGCACTGTATAAGCTCGCGGGAGGAACCAACTTCACGGACACAGTTCAGGCTGATCCCCATACGGTAAGAGCAGATGGGCCCTACCCTCAGTTTGTACAAGCAGCTACCCCATCCTTAGTCCCTTACCTAGTGTCCCAGACCTTGGAATTCAGTGTTCCTATTCATGTCACTGAGGATGCCTGATGCTGCAGCAAGCTCTAGGGTGGCCTCATCTGCATCCTTATGAGCTGTCTCAACCACAGCCTATCTGGACAGTCTGGTTCCTGTCCCCTCACTGGCTCTCCACTGGTAATTCTTTCCTGGATTTGCCCCAAGGGTTTTCTCTTCTCCATGCTCCCATCCTAGGTTACCCGCCTGCTCTATGGCTTTCTGGTTAGAGCCAACAACTCATGGTTCCAGTCTATCCTCAGGCAGGACCTAAGGTCCTACTTGGGTAAGCAACTGGGGTGGGAATGGGACTCTTAACAAATGAAATGAGAGAAAAAGTCATCATTTTGGTTTAATTTTTTATATTTTTTTCTATTTTCTCTTCCCCATTTTCCTTTCCTTCTAATGTTTGTTGGATCCTTTTAACCTCTCTCTTCCGGTCTTCTGACTTCTGCCAATTATGGGCTTTTCCTATGTCTGCCTACTCTCCCCACCTTCCACCCACCAAATCCTCCCTTCTCTTTCATCTATAATCAGGTGATGGGCCTCTTCAGCATTACATTGCTGTCTCCAGCCCTACCAACACCACTTACATTGTACAGTATGCCTTGGCAAATTTGACTGGCAAGGTGGTCAACCTTACCAAAGAGCAGTGCCAAGATCCAAGTACAGTCCGGAATGAAAACAAGGATGTGAGTGGTCATGGGTGTTGGAGGTGCCCTGGGGCCCCTTTCCTTTGGGAAAGTTGGAGGTTCTCCTGAGTCTAGCTGAACTCAGGAAATTGGGGTGGAGAGGTAGACAGATGTAGCCCCACACCTTGAGTATTGTAGAGGCCGTGTCCTGGGTGAAAATGGACCCCCTAAAGGGTAAAGGCACAGCCAGCCAGTCAGCTCAGTTGGTTAGAGCACAGTGCTGACAAAGGGTAAAGGAGCGAGTGAGAAGAGGATCACCTCAGCCCTGTGTGGGGGCCCATCTTCCTGTGCAGCTTTATGAGTACTCGTGGGTTCAGGGCCCTTTGAATTCCAACAAGACGGACCGGCTCCCCCGGTGTGTGCGTTCCACTACACGATTGGCCAGGGCCTTGTCCCCTGCCTTTGAGCTGAGTCAGTGGAGCTCTACTGAATATTCTACATGGACTGAGAGCCGCTGGAAAGACATCCGTGCCCGGATATTTCTAATCGCCAGTAAAGAGCTTGAGGTGAGTTCGGGGTGGCAGTGATCTATTAGACTTCTTTCTGTGGTCTCTTGTCTCATATCCCCTTCCATCTCCCATTTGCCCCAGATTTGCCTCCAAAAACCTATTGCAAATCTCCCTAGTCAGCCAGCGAGTCCCCTTAGGACGCCTTACTTCACAGATAGTTTGAGTATGTGTTCATTCTGTGGATCCTAGAAGCTCCTCCACAGCCCTGCCCCCAACTGGCTGAACTTGTAAGTCAGTAATGCCAGTGCCCTGGGAGAATCACAACCATGAGATTCTACTTTTAAGATGCTGAGTAAGTGATACCAGGGGGAAGCAAGAACGGAGATCCTCTACTTCTCTTTTCAAATGGAGAGAGAAAGTCTACAGTTTGGGGAAGTATTGCCCATGATTGTCCTACACTTGGTGCTTGGAGCCAGTATCAGAGTTCCAGTGTCCTGGCTCTCAACCCCCAATAGTAACCCCAAACTGCACCGAGTCCTGAGAATAACTTGTCCCTCTCTGCCCCTACAGTTCATCACCCTGATGGTGGGCTTCGGCATCCTCATCTTCTCTCTCATCGTTACGTACTGCATCAATGCCAAAGCCGACATCCTTTTCATTACTCCCCGAGAGCCCAGCGCTGTGTCTTATTGAAGAGGACCCCAGGTTTTCCTGCCAGCTCTGCCGTCTACTTCCTAAGTCATTTGTCCTGCTGGGACACAAACCACTAGTTTGTCACTGGAACTCTCTGGGCCTGTCTCAGACTGGGATTAACATAAAGTAGTGGAATTATCCAGAAGAGACAGAGAGAGAGAAATAAATTGCCCCCCACCCCTTCTCCATTTCCTTCTCTTTTCTTACCCTTGCCAGATTCTGGGATTACAAATAGAAGCTTTCTGCTCCTGTTTAACTCCCTAATTACCCACTCTAATTTGCCCTTCTTCAGATCCCTCTCCCACTTTTGCCACCCTGTACCTCCGTCTGCTCCTCACAGCCTGACCTAACCACCTTCCTGACCAGGAAGAAGGACATGAAGGGTTGAATGTCGGGATCAAATTACACTGAGCCTCTGAGGAGGAGGACAGGGGGATCTCTGGGCTGACCTGCTGTCTCCTCCACATCCTTTCTCCAGGTCCACAGATGGCATATTAGGGTGGGCGTGCTGCCTGGTGGGTATCCCACCTCCAGCCCACAGTACTGAGTTGTACTTTTTATTAAGCTGTAATATCTATTTTTGTTTTTTTTCTTTTTCCTTTTTTTTTTTTGTTTTGTAAATATATACATAGCAAGTTTCATTAAAACAGATTATCCCACATGACTTGTTTTGCTGCCCTTGATTCTTCCAGGCCACCCTGTTCAATGATTGGACTGGAAGTGGTGAAATTGTTACCTGCACACTATCTTCTTGGGCTCCAGAGGACCCAAGGAGTCAGGCTCTGTTGGAAACAGTTGAAGTCCTGAAAAAAGGACTCTGCGTAGCCCTGGAGCCTTGGTCCCCTCTCTAAGAATAATGTCAGCCTGGTTTCTTCCTGGTTAAGGTACAGAGATAAAAAGAGCACGACTCTTACCCTTGAGTAGCTCACAATTGGGGTGAGGGAAGAGACAGACAGACAACTAGTTGGAATCCAGTGTAACACACAGAGTACTTGCAGCATTTCCGGAGTGCTCTGACAGCACATGGAGGGATTCAGGAATGGGGGTTGACAGTCGAGCTATGCGTTCACTAGGTGCATAAGCACAAAGGCAAAAAAGGCAGAGTCATGTTTGGGAAATGGTGAGTTATTGAGCATGCCTGAGCCATAAGAGGTCAGCAGGAGGCAAACCCAGGCCTCCTGTGGCAGTATCCTGAGGGCTCTTGGATGGCAGACAGACTAAGGAGCTTGGGGTTTCTGCTGATGGTGGGCATTTTGTAGCCCAAAACACGAATGGGTTTGGACCATTAGAGAAAGACAACCTCAGCTCTGTAGGGGATGTTCTAATTCCCTGGGTCTTCATGGAGGCAAAATTCTGAAACATAGCAGAACTGGTAAATGGTCATGGGCAGTGGCTTAGTCAGCTGAGGGGGGAAGATAACTGGTGAGCGTGGAAACCTAAATCCCCTTTCTCTGCATTGCTAGCCAAGAGGCTGCCTCTGGTGCATGCCTGAGACCAGTGATGGAAAAGCACTGGTCATTTTCAAAGGGGCCCCAACACTCCTGAGTGAGCTAGTTACCTTTTTTTTTTTTTTTTTTTGAGACAGCATCTCACTGTTGCTCAGGCTAGAGTGCATGGCATTAGCCTATCTCCCAACAACCTCAAACTCTAGGGCTCAAGCAATTCTCCTGCCTCAGCCTCCTGAGTAGCTGGGACTACAGATACTGATTATTAAGTCCAGCTAATTTTTCTACTTTTAGTAGAGACAGGGTCTTGCTCTTGCTCAGGCTGGTTTTGAACTGAACTCAAGGGATCCTCCTACTTCAGCCTCCCAGAATGCTAGGATCCTCCCAGGGTAAGCCACTGCACCCTTTCTACCTTTTCAAGTATTGTTAAGAAAAGGTGATTTTTCTCTAAGTTTCTCTCTGAGTTCTCTTAGGGGTAAAGGGGCATCTTTGGAGTTCTGAGATATGGAAATATATCCTGCTGCTTCGCCCTAGCCCAGCCTTCCCAGTCTGAGCCAGGGAGACTATGCACTGAGCTGGCGGGAGTCAAGCACAGCTGCCACTATCGCCTGGGCTGGCTCCCCACCTCCCTTGGCCAACAGGTCTCCCAACGGACAGAGCAGTAAACTCCCTCATCCTGCTGGCAGCTTCAGGAAGCAGAGAAGTGGCTGGGTACCAGTGACGGGGCTGAAAAGGAAACATGGCTAGGCAGAATCAAGGGATCAGGGAGTAATACAGAAGGGTAAAGATGTAGGACCCTCAATACTGCAACATTTCCCAAAGAAAAGAATCTATGGCAAGCTAGTCTTCTGCTTTCCATGCTCCCTTACCTTACTGTTCCCACCCATCCCCCCAAAATCAAACACAACTGGGCTCTTCCCATGGCTCTTGGAGAGGCTAGGCTCCATGGAAGGACCACAGGCACCTGGATGGCCTGCTGGGGCTTCCAAACACCCAGCCTTTCTGAGACCATGTTTCTGGCTCCTCACTGGGTATCTCCTGACCCCTGAAGACCATGTGTGACTGGCTGGCAGCATTTTAGGGGCTACATACTTCTCAATTCCTTAGCCTCCTTCTCCCCCTTGATCTAGGCCTTGTTTACCCCTGTTCTTCTGAGATTTATCATTTTCCAGCCTCTTTTCTTTCCAGGAAGGCTTCCCTTCCCCTTGTTCCAGGACCTGGCCTGTCTGAACTTAGTGTGACACCTTGTCTCTCAAGACTAACACTGAAAGGGGCGGTGCCTGTGGCTGAAGGAGTAGGGCACCGGGCCCATATACTGAAGGTGGCGAGTTCAAACTCGGCCCCAGCCAGAAAACTGCAAAAAAAAAAAAAACAAGGACTTTAACACTGAAGGGTTTCCTCCCAGCTGATGTTTCTCCCCCCAGTTTGTTTGAGCAAAAGGGTTTACTATTTTTTTTTTTTTTTACAGTCTTATTTTGTTGTCCTTGGTAGAGTGCTGTGGCGTCACAGCTCACAACAACCTCAAACTCTTGGGCTCAAGTGATCCTCTTGCCTCAGCCTCCCAAGTATCTGGTTGTACAGGCGCCTGCCACAATGCCCAGCTATTTTTTCTCAGGTCTGGCTCTGCCTCAGACGGGTCTTGAATCTGTGAGCTCAGGCAATCCACCCACCT
This sequence comes from Arctocebus calabarensis, assembly GCA_963573935.1. NCBI lineage: Eukaryota > Metazoa > Chordata > Mammalia > Primates > Lorisidae > Arctocebus > Arctocebus calabarensis. Next base: position 6,872 of record CAUYON010175361.1, read on the forward strand.
TGGCCTCCCAGAGTACTAAGATTACAGGCATGAGCCACCGCACCTGGCCTACTATTTTTTCTTTCCCACGTCTAGGTCCCTGCTTGTATCCTGGCACATCCCAGGATAAGATATGTTTTATCCAGAGTCTGATGCTCTGTACCAAGACCCCTGCCTTATTCAATAGGACTTCCTTTCCTCAAGGGGCTACAGAAATCACACAGATGATCTAATTCATTTGCTAGATGAGGGAAATAGCCCAGAGGAGTGATGTGGCTTGCCCAGAGTCACACAGCAGAGAGACAGAGTTGGAGCATCCCTTATATCTGTACTGGTAACCTCAGCAGTAATAGGCATTTATTGAGCTTGGCTCTGGGCAAGGGACTCTGTCATAGCATTGCCAAAAGGTGAGTGACAAGATGCCTTGCCTTGGAGACAGGATTCAGGGTCCAAATGGCAGGATGGGACATGCCACAAGATAGATGAGGCAGTGTAGGAGCAATACAAAGTCAGTGCTATAGACAGGTTCTACCCAAGTTGGGAGGATGGAGGGTTTGCTTCAGGCAGGCAGGGCTGAGAAGAGGAGCTTCACTAAGAGCTTAGGGCTAGATTTTGTGGGCTGCCACTAATAGTCCCTGTGTCCTGGAAGGGGCATTCTCTACCTTCTACATGGAGTTGGACAAGGGGCTGGCCTCTGAGGTCCTCTGGCCCTGTCAGTCTGGTTCTGTGAAGGGAGAGCAAGATGTATAGCCTCCTCTGTCTTCTCCCTTTCATCTTAAACTCAGGGCAGGGGCCATTTGAAAGGCTGACCAATTCCTAAACTCTCAAAGGTAGCACTGGAGTCAGTTCTAGGGAGAAAGTCCCGAGGGGCACTACTGCCCTCTAACCTGGGGACAGTAGGAATTTGAGGAATTATGTCATAACATGATAGAAAAAAGATACCCTGTCACTTAGCATCTCATCCTCAAAGCTTGGCAGAGACGCTGAGGTTGAGCTGGGGAAGCAGAGGCCCTTGGAAGGTTGGGTTTCAAGCGGGCTGCCGGTTGTTTTTATTCCTTCTGAATTCAAGGTCAGAAGTGAGAGGAGCTCCCATCTTGCTATGTGGAGAAGGGCAGCTGCAGCCCCTGTCCCCAACCAGAGGAAACTTGGAGCAGAGTGGAGAGGTCATCTCAAGAGGCCTAAGGAGAAGCCATTAGTCTGAGGTGACGCAATTGTGAGCAAATGTTACCAGCCTCTGGCTTGAGCTGGGTGTTGCATAGGGGCTGGGGCTAGGACCTTAGAGTCCTTACTCTCTCTCTACCAACTCACAACTGAGGAGGGATTAGAAAAACAGGAGAAGAAAAAAAAAGTGGAGATAAGAAAGAGGATCCAGAAATAAATAAGCTAGTGAAAGGAAACTAAGAAGCAGAAATGTCTCACAGGGTTGAAGGAGGAAAGGGAGGCTGATAGCTGAGCTGAGAGGGAACTGAACTGAGCCTGAGAGGAGAAAGGCCAGGCGGGCGTGGCCAGGAGGGGAGTAGGCCCAGAGCTGGTGGTGACAGATGGGTGGACACAAAGAAGAGAGCTTCAGGGAAGACAGATGGATGGGGGAGGGAAGGGAAGAGGCTGAGTGGGGGAGGGCAGCACAGTGGTTGGAGGCCATAATGAGATTGGAGATGGGCTCAGAGCTGAGGAGAGGTGAGTGGAGAGGAAAGAAGAAAGGGGAAGCCGCCTCAGGAGACAAAGACAACAGGCCTGGGGGGCCAGGGGCGAGAGGGCTCGGGCTGGGCGCTGAGAAGGGGGGCTTCCAGCCAGGCTGGCAGGAGAGAGAGTGACAGATTGTGTAGTGAGCCAGAGTGGAGACCCGCTGTCACCTTCCAGAGGCACAAGGAGGTAGAGACAGAGAAAGACAGACTGACAGAGACCATGTGGAAACAGACAAGGAAAGAAACTTAAAGGCAAAAGACGGCCCAAGACAGGCTGCCCCTTCCCAGAAACACAAAAGCTTCTGCCCAGGCTCCTCTGCCTATCTTGCTCCTATGGCCCATGATGCCGCTACCCCAGCCCTGGGCCACTCCCAGGGAAGGGTCAGGCACTGTGGCACAGCGAGGGTTAACACCGTCTGCTCTCCCTGCCAGCCGCTTGGTTGGGTCCCCAGGGCTCCCCACATATGTCACCCCCTCTCCTGCCAAACCCAGCTTCCCAACTCCTCCAGGCCCTTCCCCCACCCTCAAGGACAAGGCCCAGGCCACTGTATCTTAGCCACAGAATCCGACTCCCCCATAGCAGTCTACCTCACTGACTGGTGACAGAAAGAAATTCGTGACACACAATATGAAAAAGTGAACACCTGTAAAATGTAAAATAACAGAACACACTCATTCTATTTGCTACAGTGAGTTGTTGGCCAGTTCTAGAATCACAAATAAAAGCTGATGAAGTTTTTAAAGTGAAAAAAGCATAATAACAGCAGTAAACCATAAAGGCCTAATCCTCCCTATCCCCAGGCCCTGCTCCCCCTGCCCTCTATACACCAAAGACTCCCTCCCCCCCTACATCCCTTTTGTGTCCTTCCCCTGGGCCCAGGCTGCAGGTACCCTGAGCCGACCTCAGAGCCCACCCCATGCTTCTGCAACCCTAATGCCTCAAGGTAGACATGTCTGAACCTTCTTGCCACCTTCAAAGCACTGTGCAGCAGGGGCTGGGACTTTACAGTTTACCCAGTACTTTCTCATGTGTTATTTCACATGGATGTCATAGCAACCCTATGACAAAATAAGACTCTGTCAAGATTAAATGACCTAGACCCAGGTCTAACTGGCCCCAGCTTCAGTAAATGTAGTTCTTTCCACCATTTCATGTTTTTAGTTCCTTTTTATCATATGAGTGTGTTCTTTTTAGCTACTCTCCAAGATGCAAAAACTAAGTCCCTGCGTGAAGACTGGGGTCCAGGAGTCCAGGATCCTGGGATGGCAGATGCAGAGGAGGAGGAAGTAGTCCCTGGAGAACGCTTACCTCCTGCACCATGGAACCTCAGCCTGCACCAGGGTCAGCTCTGCAGGGGCACAGCATGGCTGGGTACTTCAGGGTGGCTGTAGGGCTGAAGTATCTGAGTAAACAGGCCTGTAGGACAGAGGATGGCAACAAGGGCCTGGCTCCTTCCTCCATTCTCTATGCCACCCCTGGAGTTCCTTTCTACTCAGAGTCTCTATGTTCTGCTTCTGTTGTCCTCAATGTCTTACCCTCAGCGTCTGGGCTTCCCACTTCAATAATGGCCCCTTTTTTCCACCATTCTGTGCATTATCCCCCCATGTCTCCTTGTCTCTGGTATTTTTGTTTCCCCCCAGCTGTCTGCTCTGGGCTCCCCCCATGCCTATCTGTCTCCATTCTGCCATGGGGCCTCCCTCAGGACTAAATGCCACAGTGGCAGTATCTCTCCCTGCAAGGCTATGTTTCTTCCCTGTGTTCACCCAGGCCTGTGTCTCCCTGATGGCCTCCTCCTTTCAAGTCTGTCCACATCTCTATTTCCTCCATATCCTGCATTTCTAAGTCTTGGGCAAAGGCTTAGCAACCTGACACTTCTGCTCCCATACTCTTTTTTTATCTTTCTATGTTCCCTGTGTCTTCCCATTTCTCTGTGTCATCCCCCATGTCTGTTACCCAATGACTCTGGCTTCTCATTTTTCTCTCTCCCTGCGTTTCAGTATCTCCCCATGTCTCCCTCATCATCTCCTTTTGCCTCCCCTGTTTCTTGCCATTTCCCATTCTTTCTGGAGCTCTCATTTCCCCTATGGCACTCTCTCCTGAGTCTCTTGGTCTCCCAATTTCTTGGATAGGGTAGAGGGCAGAAGAGTGAGGGAGGGAGCATTGTTGTTGCTGGGGGCTCATTAAATGGAGATTGGTTTTTAATCAGCACCATGGCAATGATGATGCAAGAACCGAGATGCCACCTGATCCCCTGCCCCCGTAGCCCCCCTCCTCAAGCCTCCTTTCCCCTCCAGCTCAACCCATCTGCTGGCGCCTGGGTACCTGTCTGGGCCTGCCCAGGTGAGAATTGGCACCTCACAGACCCGGGGGTGAGGATAGGTGGGGGAGCCTGGGGAGGACTTACAGGGCTCCCCTTAGGGAATGACTCACCCTGGACAAAGCCCAGAAAATGTTGATCAGCAACAGGGAAATGGCAAATCCCTCCAGCCTGGAAGTGGGGTGTGCTCCTACTAAGGGGGCATGGTATCCCACTTAATCTCTACGGCAACCTAAAAAGCAGCTATAATTAATCCCATTTTACAGAAAAAGAGGTTAAGGCTCAAGAGGTTGTTACTTGTCCAAGGTCACGCAGCTGACAGCCTTTTACACTGCACTGCATTGCCTCTGGAGTACTCACTCCAAGGACTTTGGATACTCACAAAGGCTCAGTGAAGACACTCACAGCTGCATTGGGGAAAGAAGTTCAGATACCGAAACCCAGCCCATGCCCTGTGCTTCTCAGCCCTGGAGTCCCCTGCTTAAACCTGCTATCTAGCCACATGCAAACATACTCATGCACACACATGCACATTCGTATTAAGGTGCCTAAGCTATTGATGTGAACATAATCTGTGCTCATTTGCATATAATTTTGAACCTGGTCTTCTTACTGCTCATTTAATGCCCAGCACACACCATGCTTGCCTGGGCTGCCCCGCCCTCCTCTCCAGTTCTTCCTCTCTTGGCATTCCACACCTGTCCTTTTAGCTTTCACGTCTGTCCTTCTAAGAGCCCCTAATTCCTGACCTAATTGGGTCAGTCTGGGCTGGCCAACCTAGAAAAGCTCCTTCTTGGGTCTGAGTTCAAATCTGCCTCCAATCTTCCCATGGTGATCAGGCAGGCAGGAGGAGAGGGTCTCACATGCAAGGGTGTGGGGGGCAATTGAGTCCCATGGTGTGGAGGGCAGGGGCCTGAACAGTAGCCACAGGCAGCCTGGTAAGCCATGGGTCCCAGCTTTATGAAGGATGAGAGCTTACAGGCAAGGACTCTCAGGTCCCCTTCTGCATTTTGGTGCTGTCCACTAGCTCTTTTCTCTGTTTCCCTGTTCGTATCTTGGAGAGTCATCTTCCTAGGAAAAAGGAGACATGGGAAGAGGCTGTCAAAGTCACGCTGGGACTCAGAATGGGACTATGGCACTTAACCCTAGCTTGCTGGGAGCCTCTGCCCTGCTGCCTCTGGTGTAGGAGATGGAGGGGGTTCATCTGTGGTCCTGCCCTGGCTCTGGCCCCAGCCCCACCCCTTCCCTAACTCTCCATTTCTTGCTTATGAAATATGCATGGAGAACAGATGTCCCTGCTCCCCCACTAGCCCCCCCCCCAGGGCCAGCCCCCGCCCCCAGCTCCCGGGGGGTTCCCAGATCTCTCTGCCAATGGCTGCCTGGCCTGGCTGTTTAATATTGATGTGGGGGGTGCCTGGGCCAGCCAATGAAGAGCTGGGGGTGTGTGTGTGTAACTCCACATATATACTTAGGGCTGGGCACACTCAGGTGTGTATGTGTCTGTGGGTGTGAGTGCAGCTGGCCCTAGCACCTGGCCAAGCCCACCCCTAGCACTGGGGTCCCACCTCCCTACCATGTGTAGCCTTCTTATCTGCCCCGGAGCCTGGACAGCCATGCCATGCTGCCCCCGACAGTTCTAGAAAGCTGGTCACTAACTTTGCAGACGGATGAGCTCTGAGCAGCCAGAGGAGACTGGGGCTGTCAGCGCTGCCCCCTGTCCTGCCGGCTTGGATCCCCTAACAGGGTCCTCCTAGGTAAAGGGGGAACCATGGGCTCGGGAGGGGTGGGCGTGTCCCTCCCATTCTTTTGCTCAAGTCCCCTCCTAGAGCTTCCCTCTCTCTGTCTCTGCATCCCTCTTGCTCACTTCTTCACTTTGATGCTTTGTGCCTATCTATCCTCAACTGGGTTGGGGTTGGCAGAAGTAGGGTGGGAAGTCCTATCCTGAATGCTTGGGACTGCTGTTCCCCTGATTCTTGGAGCCTTAAACTTTGAGACCAGAAGTAGATTTGGAGGTGAGGACTTGATGGCAAAATAGAAGTTAATGACGGGATTGGAGCTAGGAAGAAAGTAGGACCAAGTAGGAATAGGACTGGGGCAGACAGGAAAAGGAAGGGCACAGCAAAGTGATCATGAATGAAGGGATATGGGGACTAGGCAGAGAGAGAACAGGGCTGTGAGCGGTAGATGTGCTAAGAACCCACAGCTCGACTGCTCCCAACCCAAGCATGGGGGTGGGGAGTTGTGAGCCCCAAAGACACCCTGGGGGATGCTGACTTTGGTGCCTCACACTATTGCCATCCTATCTTATTCCTCTGGACCCAGAATACAGAGTATATTCTAAATTTCGGTCTTATCCATCTTGTTTGATGTTAGCGTCGCACTTGTCTTCCCCACCATTAGATGTTGATGACCTCGTGTCCCTCCAGAGCTTAATAACTGTCAATTTGGCTTGAACTTGTCTTCTGCCTGGTAAGATGAAGCAAGAGTCGCTGGGAGTGTGTGTGGGGGGATCCTGATCTGTGAGGCAGGAGAGCCAGAGTGGGGAGAAAAGGGAGGTGATGACTGTGGAGGTACCACAGTGCTTCTGTTTCTGACCATTAAGTAAATCTGAGCTCACAAGGAATGGTCCAACATGCCCAGCCTTTCCCAGGCCATGTTACTGCTAATCTCTACTACCTGATCTCTTCTAGTGCTGGGACAAGCAGCCTTAGCCATGCCCCAAAGAGCTCCAACAAGCTCTTCAGGTCCTCCTCTGCAAGCCATATCTGACCTATCTTGGCCATGGGAAAGTGTGGGAGGCAGGAAACTGATTATGCTCCCTTTCCCTGATCTTCCTTGCAGAGTCTCCAAAAGGGACAGGGAGTGGCAAGGGTTGAAGGTGTTGAGAACAGGAATGGAAAGAGGGGCTGGTCCTCCCGGGGACTGTGACAAGAGGAGATATCTTCCCCTGGTTCTAGTGGATAGGAGAGCACGATCTGATGATTACGGTGGCTATGCTGGGGAGGTTTGAGCGGCTGAGAGGGACTGAGTCAAGGCATCTGTGCAGAGCTCCATATGTCCTAGTCCACTCTATAATAGACAATCTGTGTGTTTATCTGCTACCCCCTTCCCAGGCAGCAAGGGTGGAGAGGGCCCTGGGAAGGAGAGGATTGCAGGGCCAAGGCTCACAGGTTTCCCTCACAGCTGGGCAAGCTGCCTTCTCAGAGCTGTGGCTTTAGCCTTGCTCACTCCTCCCATTATTATTTATTTATCTACTTATTTTGGTAGTAATACATAATGTAAAATTTATCATCTTAACCATTTTTCAGCATGCAGTAGTGTTAAGTATACAGAGGGTGCAAACATAGGCATACACATGTTAAGAAAGAAAAAAACTGTATGAAAACTGTAATAATATATACTGATAACAAAAGATGAATATAAGTCACATTGAGCACCTCTTATAATTGCAGAAGTCAAATGTAACTTGACTATTACAAATTTCACAGTTTTTTTCCTTTCTTAAAATGTATATGCATTTTTGGCACCTTCTGTATTTACATTGTTGAAACTGATATCCAGATCATTTTCATCTTGCAGATATGTAACTTTATACCCATTAGACAACAACTCCCCTCCCCTCCTTCCCTCCAGTCCCTGGAAACCACCATTCTGCTTTCTGTTTCTATGAATTATGCTACTCTAGATATCTCATATAAGAGCAGTCTTACAGTGTTTGTCTTTTTGTGACTAGCTTATTTCACTTATACTATGTCCTCAAGGTTCATCTATGTTGCTGCTTGTGACAGGAATGCCTTCCTTTTTAAGGCTGAGTAATATTCCATTGTGTATATATACACCACATTTTGTTTATCCTTTCATCCACTGATGGACATTTGGGTTACTTCTATCTCTTGTGAATAGTGCTGTTACAGATGTGGGTGTGCAAATATGTCTTTGAAACTTACTTTATTTGAATATATACTCAGAGGTGAAATTGCTGGATCATATGGCAATTATTTTTAATCTTTTGAAAAGCATCTATACTATTTGCTATAGTAGTTGCACTATTTTTCCATCCCAACAGGACGAAAGGCTTCCAATTTTTCCACATCTTTGCCAAACGTTATTTTCTGGGTTTTGTTTGGAGTTTTTTTGTATGGTAGACATTCTAATGGGTATGAGGTGATATTTCATTGTGGTTTTGATTTGCATTTCTAATGATTGGTAATGTTGAATATCTGTTCATATCCTTCTTGATCATCTGTACATCATCTTTGGAGAACTGTCAAGTCCTTTGCCCATTTTTAAATTGGGTTGGGGTATTTGATTTTGTGATGTTGAATTGTAGGACTTCTTTATATATTCTGGTTATTAACCTTTAATCAGATATATTATTTGTAAATATTTTCTCCCATTCCATAGGTTGCTTTTTTACCTTGTTGATTATGTTGTTTAATTCACTAAAGTTAAGTTCTCTGTGGTCCCATTTGTCTATTTTTGTTTTTCATTGTGTGTGCTTTTACTGTCCTATTAAAGAAATCATTGCCAAGTCCAATGTTAGGAAGCTTTTCAGTTTCAGGCCTTCAGTCCACTTGCTCAGTTTGATCCTGCCTGGTGTGTCCTTCTCATCACTTCTCCTGTTACTCATGTTCTGGATTCTCCTCCCTCCTTACCATCTGTCCTCCTATTCCTTTCACATATTCACCTACCTGTCTCCCCACCTGCCCCCCACCCCAGTTCATGCTGTTCTTCCCTCACACACCCAGTTCCTGACTCATTCCAGTCCAACTCAAACCTCCTATTCCCATCTTTGAACTGTCCACTCCTTCACTCTGCTCCTATCAACTTTCCCTTCATTTTTAGGCTCCAGACTGGAACCTTGACCATGGAACCCTGAAGTGGCCCTGACTTCCAGAGCTCAGTGGCAGACCCCACTACCCCAGGCCCTTCCTGCCCCTCCCACAACCGGCTCTCCAGTGTCCAAAGGGAGGGGTGGGGAGGGGATCCCGATCTCACAGGGCAGGGGGTTTCCATCATGATGCTCAACTCAGACACCATGGAGCTGGACCTGCCTCCCACCCACTCCGAGACCGAGTCGGGCTTCAGCGACTGTGGGGGCGGGGCGGGCCCTGATGGCGCTGGGCCCGGGGGTCCCGGAGGGGGCCAAGCCCGGGGCCCGGAGCCGGGAGAACCTGGCCGTAAGGACCTGCAGCACCTGAGCCGCGAGGAGCGTCGGCGCCGGCGCCGCGCCACCGCCAAGTACCGCACGGCCCACGCCACGCGCGAGCGCATCCGCGTGGAAGCCTTCAACTTGGCCTTCGCTGAGCTGCGCAAGCTGCTGCCCACGCTGCCCCCGGACAAGAAGCTCTCCAAGATCGAAATCCTGCGCCTCGCCATCTGCTACATCTCCTACCTGAACCACGTGCTGGACGTCTGAACCCGGCCTGGACTCTCGCTATTCCGGACGTCTCCGAGCCCCTTCTCATGCCCACCGCTTAGAACGGCGCCTCCTCCCTGAGCCCCTGTTCCTTGGCCTGCAGTCCCAAAGTCAATGGGCCCAGGCAGGATGCCCAATGGCTCGCGTGGTCGTGAAGGCGACTTTGTTTTACTAACCTAGGCACCCTGAGGGCTATCCTCATGGGTTCCTTCTGGGGTTTGTTGCCGGCCTAGCTGGTCATATCATTTGCTAGTGTGGTTGGTATGGAATCTTTGCTGGGTTCTCTAAGGCCACACCTGGAGTCGCCCCGACCTCTCTCATGAGCTACTGTCTCTTCTACCCCATGTCCAAATTTTCCGAGACCCCAAACTCCAGCTGTTTCCCAGTGGTTCCAGCTTCTCTTGCCCATGGTAAGGATGGAGCATCAGAACCAGGAGGGAGGAAGGTGGGGCTTGGGGTAGGGAGTGGGCTTCTTCCTCCGAGATCTCAGTCTTTTGGGCTTGGAAGATGGCTGGGGCCCTGGGGATGCAGGGGCGGGTGGGTGGTGTCCCTCCTGTGAGAGGGGACTCAGCAGCCAGGAGTCATAGAAAAACTCTTCCTTTTGTCCATCTTGTTCCTGTGGCTTAGCACATACAGACCTCAGATTTTACTTGGTAGTGAGTGCCTTGCCCTCTCTGAGCTATTTGGCCACCTCCCTGCCCCCTCTAACCCCTATGTCCCATATTTCTCCCTTCCTCTCTGCCACTAGAGAGGGGGAAACCTAAATCCTAGGGTAGGGGATGACATCCTCAAATGGCCAGAGTATCTGATCTCACTTCTGTTTACCCCATCCCAGCCTACCCTGAAAATGTGCAAATGAGCAGCCTACCTGGCTGCTCCTTCAGACACAAGGAGGATGCCCTACCATTGCCCTATGGGAATGCTCAGTTATCCTTGCCCTAGGACATGTTTATTACATTTTTCCCTCTTTCCTTAAGCTGCCTTTGGCAAGGAAAGAGACCTTCACCCCAACTCCTGGCTCTCTGTACTCCCAACATGGTGAGCCCCACCTGCCCACTAGCCCAGGGTCAGTAACTGCACGAAGGGTGTTAGACCCTATGTAGAAGAATTGAACTCACTGCATTTCTATGCTCCCTCTTCCCTCACACTAGACTCCTAGCTCTACAAGTATATTTATTTATGTATTTATTTATTTATTCATCTATTTATTTACTTATTTATTTATTTATAAATATTACTATTTATTGCCGAGTTGTGCACTTTGGGGTAGAGTGAGGGGAGCTCCCAGCAGCAGTAGCTGGGTCTCTCCTGCTTCCTCCCTGGTTACTCCTTTCCTTTTCGTGCTCCTGCTCCAACTCCAGGTGTGTGGGGGGATCCCCTTTGCTCACCACACCCACTACCTTCCTCAGATCCATCTGTCCTGACTCTCTAGTCCTCTGGGACAGTGACCCTCTCCCAGCTCTGGGGCTCCTGGATGTCCTTCCTGAACTTCCATCCCCAGACAATCCCACCCCAGTCACACTTGCCTTTTTTCTCCCTCCAGTCCTCCCCCATGACCCTTGCTTCTTCCTAATACTCCCAAGAGCAGGCCCCAGGGGTCTGTGTTTTGTATGTGAATCCTTCCTGTGGCATTTCCAATTTCATACAAAAAGAAAAATTAAAGTGACCTCGTTCTAGAACCAGATATGGTTGTGGTTCATTGGATTGAGTTGGGAAGCTGGCCTGCATGTTATGGGAGGGGGGTATGGAGGGTCTTAGGCTTTGAAAACTCTTTTTAATGGGTCATAAAAGCTCAGTATGGTGGATAAACAAAGACAGAGAGAAGAAGGGGCCACAGGGAAAGAGGTTCAGGGGAGAGTGCAACACATACGCATCTCAGATCTTTCCACCTAAAGTCCTGGATACCCCCATCTTGGCAATCAGTGAGTAGCACTTTCTGACTTATCTGATGCTGTGCTCCAGCTCCTGTTCGTCATGGACCTAAGAAGGAGCTGAGTGCCCAGTGGAAACCCAAGTTCAAGTGGAAACCAAGTTTATGCTGCTGAGAAAAGTTATGGCATAAAATTGAGACATTTTCTCTATGCTGGGTCAAAATTCCTTGTAATCTCAGTTCTTGGCCCATTTTGTGCTCCTTAGCCCTAAGTTACTGGGAAGAACATGATGGAGGGCCTGGAAGAAAGGGACGAAAAAGAATGTTGAAGGGACATCAAAAGGATTCTGGAAGAAACCCCCAAATCAATTTATATGTGAGAAAAGTAAAGCCCAGAGACAGAGAGGGCATTGACCAAGGTTGCACCATTAGCTGGGGGCACACGTCAAATTCAAGTTCTTTATTCCACTAACTCCTCTTTCCTTGCCTAAAATGACCCCACCTGATAAATGATACTCTAGGGACCCCTTATTTTAATCAGGAACACTGGTAAACTAGACAGGATTCAAGGTCGTTTGGCCAAGAAGTCAAAAATTCTGGAGACCACTTCAAAGAAGAAATAGTTGAAAACCTGTGGACATGTGTTTCGATGAGAGTAGATTTAGGAGTAATCTGATATCCAACTATACATATTGAAAGAAAATAAAAAGCAGACATTCTGTGCGGCCCCAGGAGGCGGAACAGAACTGGCGAGTGAAAGTTAGCGGAGGGCAGATTTAATTTCAAGAAAATATTTGCAACACCTGGAGCTGTCCAGCAGCGGTAGGTCCTGCCTCAAGAGGAGGCCAAATAGAGAGGCTGGTAAATCAACCAAGTGCAGAGAAACTGTAAAGCACATTCCCACCTCAAATGGAACGCTGGCAAGGTACACTTTTGAAGATCCTTTCCTAACTTAAGGCTGTATCTGAAGGCTGAAGGCAAATAGCAGGAGGGAAATCTTCCAGTTCCTGAGGGGTTTTCATCTTTGATGAGCAAAGAATGGCATAAACAGCAAGAGGGTTTTGAGTTAGACTTAGGAACTCCAATACAGGAAGGACTTGACATTCTTTGCCCCCCCGTGAATGAAATGTAATGCGCTTTACCCAGAGCCCGGCGAGAGGGAGGGCAGAACTAGGAGATCAGGGGAGATCAGGGAGAATCTTAGGAGTACAAAGAGAAGAGTTGCAAAGGAGCCCAGAAATAAGTGAATCCAACACCTTTGTTTTAAAGGCAGCAAAACTACTGTCCAGAAAGGTTGATGTGGCTACCCTAAGGTGATGGACTAGGATTAGAACCCCAGTCTTCCATCACCAGCCCCAGCATTTTGTGCTTCTCCTGCTCAGCAGCCACAGTCCTCTGGGCTCCCTGCCTCTTTGCCTGGGCTGGAGAGCAGAGGGAGTTAGGGGCCCCGCCCCTCAGGGATCCCTCAGGGCCAGGGGCGGTGAGAGGGGGCAGCTGCAGCTGTTCTCCTGTTAGCTCCGAATTTCTTCAGATAATCAATTGGCCTCGGCTGCCTCTCTTCTCTCTTCCTGAGAAGGTGGAGAGTGGGAGGAGGAGGGAGCAGGGGACCAGGCAGCAGGAGATGAAGTCCCCAGGCAGAGGGGAAAGTGTGAGCTGGGGCCAGCTGGCAGGAAGAGGGAGGGAAGGGACTGTTAGAAGAGGACCTGGTCTGGAACCCTCGTTTCACATCCCTTTAAACCCAGGTAGTGGGCGCTGGGGCAGGGGCGGGGTAGTTTGGGAACCCCAGGCCAGTGGGACTCTTTCATACCACCCTTCCCTTCCTCCTCTAGCTTCTTCCTAAATATCCCATGCAGGGCCAGGGCCTATGGCTCCTGTCAGTGGCCCATGCCCTATTCCAGGCCTAGTGACTACAGGCCCCGATGCTCCAGTCCTGTCATAATTGCCCCCCTTTGCCCTCTACCTCAGCAAACCCCACCTCAACCCCCCCACCCCCAGGGACAAAGCAGAAAGCAAGGCTGCAGGGGTTTGAGGGTGCTGGGGTCTCTAAGCCACTCCCCCCTGCACACACTCTCACAAACACATTGTCATTGGCTGCCAGGCACATGGCCCTTTTGTGTCCACACAATGAAGGCGCTATTCGTGCCCCTTTTCCAGTCTGGGCATGGTGTGAGGGATACTCATCTCTGTCAGCTCACCCACCTCTCCTCCCTCTCCAATTCCAATGCAATGCCTGTGATCGTTGCCTTCTCTTCTTCTGAAAGGCCCCTCGCACTACCTCCTTCCTCTATCTTTCGGCTTCTCTGGAAATCTAACTGGCTGAAGACTGTGGGTAGAAGAAGGAGGCCAACAGAAGGGTCACAGTCCTAGGATGTTAATGAAGGGATGAAAGAAGGAAGAAAGCAGAGATACACATCTGCAAGGCCGAGGGGGACAGGAGAAAGGACACAGTGGTGGTGGCAGCTGCAGTGGCTGCAACATGGCACTTGAGGGAAGAGAGACCCCACACCTGGAGGCCAGAGGACCTGCGTCCCCAATCCTCTTCCTTCTTTGTGCCATAGTGAGCCACGTACCCTCCCTGGGTGTCAATTTTTTAATCTGTAAAACAGGAAAGGTAGGCTTGGTGCCTGTAGCACAATGGTTACAGTGCCTGCCACATACACCCAGGCTGACAGTTTCAAACCCAGCCCGGGCCAGCTAAACAACAATGACAACTGCAACAAAAAAATAGCTGGGTGTTGTGGTGGGCGCCTATAGTCCCAGCTACTTGGGAGGCTGAGGCAAGAGAATTGCTTGAGCCCAAGAGTTTGAGGTTGCCATAAACTGTGACACTATGGCACTCTACTGAGGGCAACACAGACTTTGTCTCCAAAAACCAAACAAAACAAAACAGGAAAGGTAATGAGACCCACCTCACCAGGGTGCAATGAGATCATCATGAAGGTATTTAGTACCATAAGTGCTCATCAAATGCTACCTCAGGGGCAGTCAGTAACAGGATTGACCCTTACTGCTGTACAGTTTGCACATTGTACCCCGGTTCCAGGCTGGGGCAATACAAGTGCCTGACAGCCACCAACCTGCCACAGTACCAGCTGTGCACCAGGACGCATGCATCCTCTGAGAAGTGGCCCTGGAATGGAGACTCATGTGTGGGTTCCTGGACATTGGTCAAGAGTCCAGATGAAAGCTCAGGAGTCCTGGTCATCTTGGAAATCAAGATAGAGTGGAGGAGGACAAGCTGGTATGCGGGATGCCTCTCCCCAGGGGGAGATCCTTGAACGGTCTTCCCTGCAAAGTGGGGAACAGATATGCCATGAGATTTACTAAACTTAGGGTGGAGAAGCGGCAGCCCAAGTGAAGGGGGCTGAAAGAACAGGCAACACGGGACAGCAGAGGGTGTGATCAGAGGGACCAGTTGGTTTGAGACCCTTTTTCGGCCCCTCCCCACTCATCTCCCGGTCTCCCTCCCTTAAGCAAGTTTCAGTGTTACTGTTTGTTGAACACTCCCCCCTGCCGGCCACTTGCAGAAGTGTTTTCCCTGTTCCCTGTCTGTGGCTGGGAGCTGCGGAGAAACTGGAAAAAAAGAAGGAACCCCAGCCTGGGGACCAAGGACAAAGGATATGCAATTTTGCAATCCAAAAATTCTGTGCTGGTCAGAGGTTTTCTGGAATGTGAAAGAGGGCTAATTGCTGAGTAGGGATAAATAGAGTAGAAGTCATAGGTGTTCACTTACATATACTGATAGCCTATAATTTTCAGGTCAACTTTTCCCCTGGCCTGTGCCTATTTCATTTGCTGGGCGTCTATGTGTTCTGTGTCTGGGGGTGCACACCTGCGTCTGTGGTGCTTGCATGTGTCTGCATCCATGTGCTTGTTGTTTGTGCCCTTCTTTCTGTAACCCTCTGAGTGACAGCAGTCAGGTTTGGAGCAAGGGCAAGCAGCTGTTTAATTTCCTCTTCCCTGGAAGCTATTTCCTTCCCTCCAGATTTTACTTCTGCCTCCCAGCTCCACCAGACTCATGGTTATTTACAGGTTACAGTTTTTCTGGCTCCTGCCCCACTTTCAACATTACAGACTCACGAGTCTTGGTCTGCTTTACCCTGGCACCCAGAGCCTCCCAGCATGGCTCTCAAGTGAAGTGAGAGGAAAGGGAGGGCCAAGGGATCACTGCCTCTCTGTCCCTATCTCCCTTATATCCTCACTGCCACAAAACTCCAGCTTTCTCCTTTTTTTTTTGAGACAGAGCCTCAAGCCGTCACCCTCCTTAGAGTGCTGTGGCATCACAGCTCACAGCAGCCTCCAATTCCTGAGCTCAAGCAAGTCTCCTGCCTCTGCCTCTCAAGGAGCTGGGACTACAGGCACCTGCCACAACACCCGGCCATTTTTTGGTTACAGCCGTCATTGTTGTTTGGCGGGCCCGAGCTGGATTCGAACCCACCAGCTCAGGTGTACTGGCTGGTGCCTTAGCCCATTGAGCCACAGGCACCGAGCCCAGCCTTCTCCTTTTGTAACCTGTAGCTACCTCTTTCACTGGTCAATTCCAATTTATTCAGTGCAACGTGTGTTTATTGAATAACCAATCACTAGGCAGGCACTGTTCTGGATTCTGAAATACAGGCTCAAGCTCTGTCCACCATCTCCTTGGGAGGGGAATGTAGGAGACAGACATTCAAACCCATGAATTTCCTAACAGTGAAAGGCATTTGTGAGGAATATAAGTGGTAGTGTGAGGAAGGAAGTGGTTACTTCAGAGGGGGTGCTAGTGAGGGAGTAAGGAGGTAAAATCTGAGCTGGGGTTTGAAAACCAATAGGTGCTTATGGTGAATCCTGGGGGGTACTGCCAAGACCCCCCTTTCACAGATTTTCTCCTTCACTGGACAGGCTGCTCACTATCCCAGCTGTGGCAGGATTGACGCGCAGCTGAGTCTCTTTTCAGAAACGGTTTTGGAGGAAGAAAGCTGCCTTGACTAAGGTTCTGCTCCCTCCCTGGGGCAGTCTGCAGGCACTGACCGCTTGGTGCGGGGTTACAAATCTATCCCAGCTTGAGGATATCCCGCAAGTTTGCCAGAGGTCTCTCTGGCAATTGCATTACATTTTAGCTTCTCTCTTTGCTTAATTCAGCTTCACTCACATCTAACAGATGTTCCCAAGAGTGCTCCTGAGAGCATTCTCCTGCATGCAGTCTCAGAGTTAAAAAAATCCATTTCCTAGGGAACCCTACCTAAAATGTGATTTTCCAGGTAGCAAGCCCTAAGAAAGCTTTGTGAGCAAGAGCACACAATAAGCAGTGTGGCATTATTGGGACTTATAAAGCAAGAGATTGATGGAACAGGAGAGTGATGGAGAGTTGTCTGGAGAGGTAAGCATGGGCCCAGCCTGGGGAGGCCATGTATGTTATACTAGGGAGCTTGTAATTTGCACCACAGTGATGGTATACCAGTGGATATAGTAGGGTAGTTAGACCTTGTCATCAGATTTACATTTTAGAAATATGACCTTCAGGACAATTCTGAAGATCACCAAGCAGGGGTAAGGTCTGAGCAGGGAACAGTCTTAGGAGGCTATTGCAAGATCATCTGCAAGAAGATGAGGGTCTGTATTCAAGCAACTGCAATAGGAATGGGGAAGGGAGGACAGATTTAGGAAAGCTATTTAAATGGGAGATTCAGCACAAGGTCATGGTTTGGTAACTGCAATAGGCTAGAAGAGAACTCCAGGTTCCTGGTCTGGGAGCCTGAATAAACAGTGGTGCCACTTCCTAAAACAGAGCACATAGGAGGAGAAACTTTGTGGGGATTCTGATGGGGATCGTGGCAGTCATGATGATGTTATAAGGACAAACTGAACCAGAGTTGTCTACGAGCCTTCCCATAGGACTGTCCAGAAGGAAGTTGGCCATCTGGGTTTGTAACTACAGAGTTGAACCTCTTTACTGGAGAACCTCCAACTCCATACACCACAAACTTATCTCCTCCCTTCCACTCTACTCCTCTGTTGGCATGGCCATGACAATACATGGGACCACCAGCATTCAGATGCTGTGACTATTACACCTTTCTCCTCTATCTCACCTCCCACTCATCATCAGTAGCTATTCATTTTACCTCCCAAGTGTAATTTAAAACTGTGTCTGTGAGGTTGGCGCTCCTAGCACAGTGGTTACAGTGCTAGCCACATGCACCAAGCCCAGCAGGTTTGAATTCAACCCCGGTCAGCTAAACAATAGTGACAACTGCAACAAAAAAATAGCTAGGCCTTGTGGTGGGCACCTGTAGTCCCAGCTACTTGGGATGCTGAGGCAAGAGAATTGCATAAGCCCAAGAGTTTGAGGTTGTTGTGAGTTGTGATGCCACGGCACTCCACCAAGGGTGACAAGTGAGACTCTGTCTCAAAAACACAAAAAAACCCAAAAAACAAAAACCAAAACTGTGTTGTCTGAGTTTCCACCAGGACAAGCCCTGTGCCCCTTCCCCTGGACCATTTCAGCTCCTAGCAGGTCTTACTGTTTCCTGGCTCCCACCTGGTAAGCACACCCTTCAGACGGCCATTGGACTTACCCACCCCAAATGCAAATCTAACTAGGACATTCCTATACTATCCTTTTAATTACCCCTTATCTCCAGAATAAAACCCAAATTCTTCAACATGGCATGAAAGTCCCTTCACAGTGCAGCCCCTGCCAGTCTGTCCAGGTCCATCTGGCATTTTATCCTTTGTACTTTATGCTCTAACAGATCTAAGGAGCTTGAAGCTGCCTGGCATGCTCCATATTGTTTTCTACTTCAGTGACTTTGCTCTTGGGGGTCGTCCTCCTGTGGTCTCCAGTGCTTCCTTGCTGTGAGTCTCACCCAGTCTTCAAGACAACTTAATGTCCTCATCTCCAGAAAAGCTCCCCAACTTTTACCAATATGCATAAACGTATAAGTGAATGAATTAAAAATTATGTTGTGCATTCACTGTTAGACTTCTTTTTGTACTTAACCGTGCTGCTACTCACTAAGCCACAGGCACCACCCCAATTCAATTTATTTTAAATAAAGCAAAAATGTCTTTGTTCTTTACAAAGTTGACCTTCTCTATTCAGTTATATTCTTCAGTTTGTGGCTAAATAATCGGCCCATGCTTCCCTTTGTGTTGCTTGCTCTTTACCCACTCCTCGCCCTACTCTCCTTGCAGGATTTAGTCATTTATTTAGTGTTTGTCTTTGTATCTGCCTTTCTTTTCTTTTTTTTTTTTGAGAGAGCTTCTCACTTTGTCACCCTCAGTAGAATGCCCTGGAGGCATAGCTGACAGCAACCTCAAACTCTAGGGCTGAAGCAATTCTGTTGCCTCAGCCTCCCAAGTAGCTGGGCTACAGGTGCCTGCCACAACGCCCAGCTATTTTTTTTGTTTTTAGAGACGGGGGTCTCGCTCTTGCTCACCCGGTTGGTCTTGAACCCGTGAGCTTAGGCAATCCACCTGCCTCGGCCTCCCAGAGTGCTAAGATTACAGGCATGAGCCACCACACCTGGCTGCTTTGTATCTGCATTTCGTTCCTTTATAGTCGAGGCATCCTTTTTAAACAGGGGGCCAATTCACTGTCCCTCAGACCATTGGAGGGCCGGACTATAGTTTAAAAAAAAAACAACTATGAACAAATTCCTATGCACACTGCACATATCTTATTTTGAAGTAAAAAACAAAACGGGAACAAATACAATTCACACCAACGCGTGTGGCCTGCGGGGCTAGTTTGAGGACCCCTGAATTCTACACATACATGTATCTAATCAATACATTAGATTATTTTTCATATTTTGTACTTCAAAAGAATATTGCAGTGTACCTTTCACTTTGCTTCTTTTTTTTCTTCTTTCTTCCTAGTTAACATTGTATTTGTACATTCTGTTCTGCTTTTATACATGAGATGGAAATAAAAACATAATATATGGTGACCTAGTTCATTCTTTTTATTTACATATACTTCCATATGTATTTACATATACATTCCATAATATACTTACCATATAAGATTTTTCCCTACTTTTTTGCTGCTGTGAATATCCTTGAATATGTCATTTTCCATTTTCTATTTGATTGTCTGAACTTTTCCAATTGATTCAGGGATCTCTAAGATTATAAAATTGCAAGATTCATAGGCTTCTAGATAGTAACTCTTTGGCAGGCAGGAAATTTTTATTTAGCCAAACTTATAATTTTTTTCTTTGACTTCTGCATTTTGGACCTTCACTTTCCTTGTTCCAAAATCATAAAAGAAACAAAAAAACCTCTATTGTTCTTTTCTAATACCTTTTTTTTTTTTAAGAGGCACAGTCTCACTTGTCACCCTCGGTAGAGTGCCATGGCATCACAGCTCACAGCACCTCCAACTCCTGGGCTTAGGCATTAGCCTCCCGAGTAGCTGGGACTACAGGCACCTGTCACCATGCCCGGCTATTTTTTTGTTGCCATTTGGCTGGGGCCAGGTTTGAACTCACCATCCTTGTATATGGGGCCGGCACCCTATTCACTGAGTCAGAGGCGCTGCCCATGTAATACTTATTAGGTTTTTTTTTTTTTTTGAGACAGACTCACTTTGTCCCTGTGAGTACTGTGCTGTGGTGTCACAGCTCACAGCAACCTCAAACTCTTGAGCTTAAGCAATTCTCTTGCCTCAGTCATTGAAGTAGCTGGGATTATAGGTGCCCGCCACAACGCCAGGCTATTTTTTTGGCTGTAGTTGTCATTGTTTTGCAGGCCCAGGCTGGGTTCGAACCTGCCAGCTACTGTGTATATGCCTGGTGCACTAGCCACTGAGCTATAGGCACAGAGCCATAGTTTTATTTTTTACTTTTGACTCTTTGATCTACTTGCATTTTATGAGATATCAGAAATGAGGTAGAATCCAATGTTACTTTTTCCAAATGGTTACCCAGTTATCCCAATATCATTTATTAAATAATCTTTTCTTTATTAAAAGAATAGTTTTATTTTTTCCTTTACAATATTTTACATAGTTTCCCTTTTCTTTTTCTTTTTGTAGTTTAAGAATTATTTATATAATCTGGATACAACATTTTTTTACATCAAATATGTGATCTGAAAATATTTTCCCTGTTTTTTTACCTCTTAAAGGTGTTTTTTGAAAGCAGAATTTCTGAATTTTGGTAAAATCTAATTTATCATTTCATTTCTTTTATGGATCATGCTCTTGGTTGTCAGAAATCTTTGCCAACAAAGATCACAAAGATTTTCTTTTACATTTTTGTCAGGAAGTTTTATAGGTTTTATATTTAGTTTTGTGATCAATTTTGAGTTAAATTTTGTGTATGATAAGGTATGGATTGAAATTGTTCTTTGTTTGCATGTAGGTATTGAACTGTCATTATTGAAAACACTACTTTCTCTACTGCATTGCCCTTGCACTTTTGTAAAAAATCAATTGACCATATGTATGTGGGTGTCTTTATAAACTCTCTATTCTATTCCATTGATCTTTTTGTCTTTCTTTATGTCTATACGATACTGCCTTAGTTTACTGTAGCTTTGTCATAAAACTTGAACTTACATAACATAAGCCTTTCAACTTTATTACTCTTTTGCAAAGTTATTTTTGCTATTCTATGTCCTTTGCATTTCCATATGACATTTAGAATCAGATCACCAATTTCTATAAAAACAATTACTGTGCTTTTGTTTGGATTGCATTGAATCTATAGATCTACTTTGAGCGAACTAAAATCTTAACAACATCGAGTTTTCCAATCCATGAATAATGTATGGCATATAGTCCCATTTTTTTAGGTCTTCTTTAATTTATCTAAGTGATTTTTTTAGGGTTCCCTGTACAGGAGCTGCACATTTCTTCTTTGTTTTGGAGACAGTGTCTCACTACGTTGTCCTCAATAGAGCACCGCAACATCACCAATCACAGCAATCTCAAACTCTTGGACGTAAGCGATTCTCCTGCCTCAGCCTCCCAAGTAGCAGGACCACAGGCGCCCACCACAATGCCTGGCTGTTCATTGTTGTTGTTGTTGCAGTTGTCATTGTTGTTTAGTAGGCCCAGGCTGGGCTCTAACCCGCCAGCCCCAGTGCATGTGGCTGGCACCCCAATCACTGAGCTATGGGCGCTGAGCCTGCACATCTCTTCTTAGATTTATCCCTCAGCATTTTATATTACTTAGTGCAATTTTAAACGGTGTCTTAAATTTAATTTTTGAGTATTCATTGTTAGTGTAATGAGTTGAATTGTGACCTCCCCTCCTCCCAAGAGACATATTGAAATCCTATCCCCTGGTACCTCTGAACATGACTTTATTTGGAAACAGGGGTCTTTGCATATGTAATTTGCTAAGTTGAGGTCAAACTGGAGTAGCATGAGCCCTTGATTCAGTATGATTTGTCTTCTTGCAAGAAAAGGGAAATTTGGACACAGGCACACAGAGAGAAGATGATGTAGAGATTTGTAGGAGAAGACAATGTATGATGACAATGGAGGCAGAGATTGGAATGATACATTTACAAGCCAATGGGGTGGCACCTGTGGTTCAAAAGAGTGGGGCGCCAGCCCCATATGCTGGAGGCGGTTGGTTTAAACTTGGCCCCTGGCCAAAAACTGCAAAAAACAAAAAGTATGAGCCAAGAAACACCACACCAGGGATTGCCAGAATATACCTGAAGCTGGAAGAAGCAAGAAAGGACTCTCTCCTACATCCTTCAGAGACAGCATGCTCTGCCAACACCTTTATATCAGATTTCTAGCTTCTAAAACCATGAGAAAATAAATTTCTGCCATTTTATGCCATTCCCATTTTGGTACTTTGTGATGGCAGCTGTAGGAAACTAATACAGCTAGTATGTAGAAAGGTAATTGATTTTTGCATAGTGATATGGCTTCATGAAATGAGTTGGGAAGTATTTCCTCTGCTTCAATTTTCTGGAGGAGTTTATGTAGAACTGGTATTATTTCTTTCTTAAATATTGGGTAAAATTCACCACTAAAGCCATTTAGGCCTGGTGCTTTCTTTGCAGGAAGGTTTTTAACTATAATTCAGTTTCTTCACTAGCCATAGGATGATTTGGATTACTTTTTCTTGAGTGAGTTTGTTACTTTCAAGAGTACATCCAAATTGTGAAATTTATTGGCATAAAGCTGTTTATAATATTCTCTTATCATCCTTTTGATAACTGTAGGATCTGTAGGGATGTTGCCTCCCTCATTCCTGGTATTAGCCATTTGAGTTTTTTCTTTTTCTGATCACCCTAGCTGGATTTATCTATTTTACTTATCTTCTCAGGGTACAGCTTTTTGGCTTCATTGAGTTTTCTCTATGGATTTTCTGTTTTCCATTTCATTGATTTCTGTTCTGCTCTTTATTATTGCCTTTCTTCTGCTTACTTTGAGTGTAATTTGTATTCTTTCTAATTTTGTAAAGTAGAAGCAGATATCATTGACTTGAGACTTTTTTTCTTTTCTAGTATAGGTTCCTAGAGCTATCAGTTTCCCTTTAAGTACCATGTTAGCTACATTACCACACATTTTTATTACATTGTGTTTTTATTTTCATTCAGTTCAAAATATTAATTTCTCTCTTGATTTCTTATTTCATCCATGATTTAATTATAATTGTGATGTTTCCAAATATTTGAGGATTTTTCAGATATCTTTCTATCATTGATGTCTAATTAAATACTGTTATAATTAGAGCATATATTTTGTATGACTGGATTCTTTTTAAATTGATCAAAACTTCTTTTATGGTACAAGATACGATCTATGTTGGTAAATGTTCTATTTTGCAATGTTCCTGAAAAGAATGTGCATTTTGTTATTGAGTGGAACTTTCTTTTTTTTGAGTGGAATGTTTTATACTTGATTGAGCCAAACTGGAGTGCAGTAGCACAATCATAGCTCACTATAGCCTCAAGCTCCTAGGTTCAAGGGATCCTCCTGCCTCAGCATCTGGAGTAGCTGGGACTATGAGTGTGCATCACCACACCTGGGAATTTTTTTTTTTTTTTTTTTGTAGAGATGGGGGTCTCACTATGTTTCCCAGGCTGGTGGTGAATTCTTGGCCTCAAGTGAGCTTCTCACCTTGGCCTTGCAAAGTGCTGGGATTATAGGCATGATCTACTCTGCTAAGCCTTTTTCTTCTTTTTATCGGGAACATAAATAATTTGAATTCAAAATAGAAATATGGTAAGAGAGGTTCAGAGGAAGATTTGGGATTTTATTTTTATTATTATTTTTTTAAGACAGAGTCTACTTTGTCACCCTTAGTAGAGTGCTGTGGTGTCATAGCTCACAGCAACCTCAAACTCTTGGGCTCAAGCAATTCTCTTGCCTAAGCCTCCTGAGTAGCTGAGACTATAGGAGTCTGCCCAAAGCCAGGCTATCTTTAGAGACAGGGTCTCGCTCTTGTTCAGGCTGGTCTCAAACCTCAGGCAATCCACCTGCCTCGGCCTCCCTGAGTGCTAGGATTACAGGTGTGAGCCACCATGCTCAGCCTTAAGATTTGGGATTTTAGAGAAGGTGGTGGTTTCAGGAATGATTTAATAGAGTAACTGTCATTATTGGACCTTGAAATATTTTAAATATGGGTGATGGTGCTCCATATAGAAGGAGCAAGATAAGCAAAGGTTTGGAGGCAGGAAAGCCTGTATTTGGTTCAGGGAATAACAGATTGCCTTAACTAGACTAAGGCAGAGTGGCAGGAAAGACGTGGAAAGTTCTTATGTTATTACCATCTTCCTATGTATATCCCCACCCTGATGGCCCACAGATACCTGAGACACCTGTCAGATCAAGCCCATTATCTACCCTTCAAACCTATGGTCTTTCATTTTCCCCTAATTTGATGTGTGGCATCACCATCTTCCTTAATATCTATTTCAGAAGCCTCTGAGTCATCTTAAATGTCTCCGTGTTTCTCAACCCTGTCCATCCTGCTTGCAGATTGCCTTTCATATTTACTTTCTTTTCTATCCTCATCTGTCTTCATAGTCTTGGAGTCAGCCATCCCCCATAAACCAATGTATTAGCCTTCTTACTGGTCCTCCAGTTCTAGATTCTTCCCCCTTTAATCTATGTCTCACACAGCTACTAGTCCCTATATCCCCTGAGGATGGATGTAAAATTCTGTCTATATATGTATGTTTTTCTGGGGAGAGCTTCTAGCTTTCATCAAAGTCTCAAAGAGAGAGACAGTCCACAGAAGGCTAAGAGCCATTGCCCTGTATCTTTATTTCAGATGAGACAGTTAACGCTCAGTCAATGTGGTGCACTTGACAGACTACTGAATACGAACTCAGGAGACCCAGGTTCTAGTTCTCTGGAGTGGCTGCTAATTAGCTGTATGATTTTTGCCAATTTGTTTCCTCTGCAACAGTTTCCTCATCTGTAAAATACAGAAGGATCTCTTTCAACCTCAAATACTATTCTTTTCTTTTCTTTTTTTTTGAGACAGAGCCTCAAGCTGTCACCCTGGGTAGAGTACCATGGCATCACAGCTCACAGCAACCTCCAACTCCTTAAGCGATTCTATTGCCTCAACTTCCCAAGTAGCTGGGACTACAGGCGCCTGTCACAATGCTGGGCTATTTTTTGGTTGCAGTTGTCATTGCTCCTTGGCAGGCCCAGGCTGGATTTGAACCCACCAGCTCTGGTGTATGTGGCTGGTGCCTTAGCCACTTGAGCTACAGACGCCGAGCCACACTATTATTTTCTTATACAAGTAGATTACTTTAACATTAGATACTCCACAGTTCTCCTCTCAGTCTCTTCTCCCGTGTTCTATTAGACAAACATTCACTTCTGTGCACCATTCTCTGAGGTGACAGGCATAGAAAGCTGAGTAAGGCACTGCTTCCACCACTTGAAAAGCTCGCAGAACAGCTGAGCGATATATATGTAAACAAGAAATCAGCGTACAATGCCATAAATGCTAAAACAGAGGTATTTGGAGCTCTGGAGGCACAGAGAAGAATCTTTAGGTACAGAGGATATCCAACTTTGCTTGGGAAAGTTAGGAAAGAGTTCCAGAGGAGGCCACAGACACAGGAATCTTGAAGGATGAGCAAAACTTCCTAGGCAGAGAGGTGGGGAGGCATTTCATGCAAGGGAAACACTGCATGATGGCAGAGGAGTAACACAGGGTCCCGAGCAGAACAACAGTAGATAGGCATAGTTTGATACAGTATGTTGAATGTTTGTGCTTTGAATTACAGGGAGCAATAGGAGGTGAGGCTGGAGGAGGAGAGTGAGCCAGGTATTGAAGACTGCACACACAGTACCTAGAAGTTTTGACTTCCTCTTGCAGACAATGGGAAGCCATTGGATTGTGCTAGGCAAGGTAGTGACAGGCTGATTTCTCTTTCAGAGAAATTTGCAATAGGGAGGAGGATGATTTGGAAGGGAATGAGATGAGTTTGGAAGTGATAAATGTGTGAACAAGTGAAGGGGATAGAGATGGAAGGAAGGTCAACTTAGGATATTTAAAGTCCTCAAGAAACGGTCAAGTTCTGGTAGGAAGTTAGAAATATGAGTCTAATGCTCAGAAGAGAGATCTGGATTTAGGAGCATTAACAAGTAAGCACTAACTGAAGCCACAGGAGTGGATGATACTGCTTTGGGAAAGCATGTAGAGGGGGAGTAAAGAGGCCAAAGGCTGAATTCTAGGAAACATTAGTATTTGAAGTTGGGAGGAGGAAAGATTTGGAAAGGATGGCTGGGGTGTAACGACCTGAGGAGTGAAGGGAGGTTGGAAGGATGTTGAAGAATCTACTCATTTAAGAAGTTTGGATGTGGGTGGCACCTATGGCTTAGTGGGTAGGGGGTAGGGTAGCAGGTTCAAACCCAGCCCTGGCCAAAACTGCAGCAAAAACATGACCCAGCGTTGTGGTGGGAACCTGTAGTTCCAGCTACTTGGGAGGCTGAGGCAGGAGAGTCGACTGGGCCCAGGATTTGGAGGTTGCTGTGAGCTGTGACACCATGGCACTGTACTGAGGGCAATAAAGTGAGACTCTGTCTCTACCAAAAAAGAAGAAGAAGAAGAAGAAGAAGAAGAAGTTTGAATGAGAAGAAAGGAAGAAAGAAGTGGAGGGAAATACAGTAGAATATCCATAGTTGACCACTTCCCTACATTGACCAGTTTCTTAAGTTGACCTAATTGTCACAGACTAGACATGTATCACATGTACATATTAGTACAGTGGGACTAGTTCCTTATGTTGGCCACCTCCATATGCTGACTAGTTTGTTACAGTTCCTTGGGTGGTCAACTTACAGAAGTTCTACTAGATCTTACTTTATTATGTTTGCTAGGAGAAGAAGAGTGAAGAGGTTGGAGTTCAATAGAGGAGAGATGGGACAATGTTTGGAGGTAGGAAAGGACAGCAGGATAGAATCCACACCTGGATTAGTCCTAGGCCAGGGAGTTGGAGGGGGGCCCAAGAAGGAGGAAGGAAATCAGAAAGAGTTTAATACAGTGATTTAATTTAGAATCACTGAGGTAACTTAAAAACAAATGCCAATACCTGGGCCACACCTTGGAAGTTTCTGGTTTAATTAGTCTGGGATGGGTCCTGGATATTGGAATATTTTCAGAGCTACCCAGGTAATTAAAATCTGCAGTCAAAGTTCAGAGCTACTGGTTTAATTGTAGGTAACTTTTTAGATTGATGATAATGGGATTGGATTTGAGGAAACTCACACTTAATAAAGGTAGGCTGAATAGGGAGTGGTCAAGATTTGGGACAGATGAGGAATGAGGAGAGAGAAGGAATTTAGAAGAGAAGGGAACTAATGTCAACAGTGACTTTTATGTGCCAGAGATACAGGAATGAATGAAGCTCTGTCCTTGTTCTCAGAGATCAGAATCTTCTGTGAGAGACACCTCACAATAGCCTTTGACACAGCATAGTTCTTGACCAGTTACTCTTTTATTTTTTATCAATCTTTCTTTTTCCAATAAAGGAGAGGGAAAAATCTCACAAAACTCAGCTATTTCACAGTATAGATTATGTATAGAAATATTTTTGTAAGCCTTTGGAGGAGCCTTTCTAGGAAGGTAGGTGCTGAGGAAAGAACTTTAATTATCCTAGGAGGCTGAACTATCCCCAGGTTCATTGGCAGGGCTACAAGAAGATGGTGGTTGTGATCTGCCACGTGCGTATGTTACTGTGATCATCTGTACCTGGGAGGTGGCTAAAATTACTAATTGCTCACACTGAAACACTTTGATGGCCATTCTGCTAATGTAGGAAGCCTCTATGAAGAAGTTATTATGGTTTTCCTTTTCTCAGAGCAATGCTATAAAAAGGCTGTACTTTTCCCCTCTTTTTAAAGACAGTCTTACTCTTCTGTCCCTGGGTAGAGTGCTATGGGATCAGCCTAGCTCACAGCAACCTCAAACTCCTAGGTTCAAGCCATTCTTCTACTTCAGCATCTCCAGCAGCTGGGACTATAGGTGCCAGCCACCAGCCTGGCTAATTTTTCTATATTTAGTGGAGATGGGGGCTCGCTCTTGCTCAGGCTGATCTCCAATTCCTGACCTCTAGTGATTCTCCTGCATCGGCCTTCCAGAGTGCTAAGATTACAGGCATAAGTCTCTGTGTCAGGCCAAAAAGTTTCTATTTTGCAGGAGAGCAGAAAACCTAATCTTTGCTACTGTTGGTCTGTGTCTGACCTGCAGGGACAGCTTTGTCCACACAGGAGACCGGTGCTTCTCTGGAGCCTGAGCCTTCCCATGGAGAGGGTCCACTGCCTCTGTTGAGCTCTTGCATCTTCCCCTATAGACTCAACTTCTTAGGGCTCCTGAGAGGACTCCAGTCTGCCTGCCCAAGCCGGCTGCCTAGGCCCCTGAGTTTTAACTGAGAAGCTTAGGTTTTTTGGGTAGGAGCCTCCTTCCCTGGGTAAGACTCCTAAAAGAACTGGCAGTGGCCTAGGCACGTAACAGAGAAGGGAAGCTTGGTTGGGAATTGACTGTGGTACTATGAGTTTAAGGAGGTGGTTCTTTCTGTTACTTCATTATTTCCTTTTCTATAAACAGAAGTTGAGGCTTGAAGAATTAAGGAACTTGTCTATGTCCTTGAGGATAGGAGCTGTGTGAAGTCCAATCTGTTCCACTCTGCTGTCCTTCAGGCTCCTGGCTTCCCTCTGTTGCTATAAGTTGGCCCCTTTGGGAAAATCTCAGTTGAAAGTCACCTCAGTGCTCTCCTTCCTCCAAAAATAATTAGGCCAGGTCCCTTGCACTGTAGGGCACATGGGCCTTCTACTGGGTCTCTGTTTTCTCATTCTGGGAACTGCAGATTTTTGAAATCCAGGTGGGTTTCTATCCTGGGATGAGGGTGGAGAGTGGTCCAGAGAACTGCTGGATGGGATACAGCACACCAATTAATATTGGGCGTCTTCTCAGACGCTTAGTGTTTCCATTGCAGAGGTATAAGTGAAAGTCCCCAATCTCACCTTCAGAGAAGAGGAAGGAACAGGCAAGCTTATTCCAGCCTGATGCTTGATGTCTGTCAACCCTGAAGTCTCATCTGTGGAAATCCTAATTTAGGTTTTAAGCTTTAGGTGGGGCTGGTCTACAGAATTATCTGTAATTCTGGCATCAAGAATCCTTTTTCAAGTCTGTGGACCCCTCTGAGGGCTATGAAACAGGCAAGCAGGAGGTAAATATTCAGGCTAAAACCTGCTAGAGAATCAGACACCACAGCAGCCCGGACATTGTGTCAAATTGCACACTTTCTGTCCACCTGGGTGTGTCTTGGAGGACCCTCCCCCACACATGTTTTCCCTGCCTCTTATCACCCTTCCCCGGCTTTCTTGCCACTTGTCTCTCATACTCCTGCTTGTAGTCACTGCCAGACCCCCAGAGCAGCCCAGTGCCTGCACATGATAGGCACAGGTGAGTGTCTGGATGCAAGCAGGCACTTGGGCACCTGGAATAATTCTGCTGTTTCATGTAGTCTTGGTGCTGAGTCACTCACTGGCCCATACTATGGAAAGTGGGACAGAAGAAAGAGAGAGTTTGGAGCAAGGAGAAAGAAAGTTTCTTAGTGGTCTCCATCTTTGAACAATACAGGCAAAGATGGCTCTGTCCTCAACTTTGGACAGTTAGAATAGGCCACCAAGAGATGAGATTAGTTCTCAGAGAAAAATTTTCATCAGGGAGGAGCAAAAATCTCCAAGCAAGTGAGGAATAGAGGCTGGGAGTCTCTTTGTCTGGGATTTCTTTATTTTTTATGTATTTATTTGAGACAGAGTCCTGCTCTGTTGCCCAGACTAGAGTGCATGCAATGGCGTCATCATAGCTCATAGCAACCTCAAACTCCTGGGTTGAAGACATCCTCCTGCTTCAGCTGCCCAGAGGGCTGGGATTACAGACATGAGCCATGTCAGATTTTTTTTTTTTTTTCTGAGACAGAGCCTCAAGCTGTCACTCTGGATAGAGTGCTGTGGCATCGCAGCTCACAGCAACCTCCAATTCCTGGGCTCAAGCGAGTCTCTTGCCTCCGCCTCCCAAGTAGCTGGGACTACAGACACCCGCCACAACGCCCGGCCATTTTTTGGTTGCAGCCGTCATTGTTGTTTGGCAGACCCGGGCTGGATTCAAACCCGCCAGCTCAGCTGTACCTTAGCCTGTTGAGCCACAGGCGCCAAGCCCATGTCAGATTTTTTAACACCAGGCTTGGAAAAGCAGGTTGCAGGACTGGAAGCTGGAGGAGGCTGACATGTCCAGAAGGCCTGACCTACCTGGGGAGAAGTATGCCAAGATGCTTTTGAAGTGATACTATTCTAAATCAGTGGCAGGCTGCACAGCAATGACATTAACAATAATACATTAGCCTTAGCACCAAGGGAAACACAGACTTCCCATAGCCCAGGCTGTTTCAGTGGGGCCACTACTGGTGGGGTCAGATCTGTAACCCATTTCATGAACCTTAACTGGATTCTTGGCATGCTCCAGATATTTTGTGAGCCCCTACTGTCTCTGTGTAGTATTCTCAACTCTAAAGTATCTGAAACTCCTGGGGCTTAGAGCCCTGCCTGCCTTGGGGTTAGGGACCCGGCTGGTCGAGGCATTTTTGCTCTTGGAGGTCTCCTGGGATAAGTCCCCCTCTCCTGCCATCCAAACTCCCTGGAGCCCTAAGTCATCTCCTCCTCCCATCCTCCCCCAGGGCAGGGTTCCCTTTGTAATTAATCCCAACACTCAAACCAGAGGGGAGGAAAATCGTGTTAATGAGGTAGTGTCCCAGACTGACTGGGGCGGTCGCTGCTCGCAGCTAGAACACCAGGTAATTAAATTATTTTTGGGAGGTGGGAGATCTGGGTGGTGATGGTGTCAGGGAAATTCCCGTATGCTGGGAAAGTGGGGGGGATCCTTTGCCACTAATTGAAATCAGGGATGACCCTCCCTTCTTGCAACCCTACAGGGGGAAAAAAATCAATCAGTCCACGTTTCAGATTCCATTGGATTTTGTGTAGCTGGGTCTGTGGCCCTAAAGAAGAGAATATTGCCAGCCCCGTGGGTCTGGGGGTTCCATCTCTTGCCCAGAGGGTCTAGGACGACAGTCCCAAGAGGGGCTGTGGGCTGGACCAAGGGCAGGAATCGAAGCAGCCCCCTGTTCACCGTTCGGGGTGGGAGGGTCACAGCCCACCGCTAATTCCCAGGTTCCGGGAGGGCCGCCGGGCAACTGCAGGCGAAGGGCCGGGGCAGAGGCAACTCCGGGAAGAGCGGGACCGCAGACAATGGACGCGGCGGCGGGAGGGGCGGCAGCTGTGGGAACAGCCAGGAGGCGGCACCCGGGAGAGCGCGCTCCCCCGCCCCCTGCACCCCCCAGTCTCTTCCCCTCCCCCTCCGCCCCCTCCCCCTTCGGCCGCCGGCTCCCGAGCTGATTACCGATCCCTGATTTCTTGATCCTTGGTCCCGCCATGGGAGCCTGAGCGCCCCCTATTCCCCCCTGGCCCCCTGCCCCCGGGGCCTTGAGGGGGAAGAGGCAGCGGCCTCGGACGGAGCCCGGGGTGACCAGACTCTAGCCCTTCTCAGCACCCTCATCGCCCGCGCTGCTGGTCCGGGAGCGCAGAGTTCGGAGCTCCCCGGAGCGCTGCGGATACAAAGGCGCCGGGCCGAGTCGGGCGCCAGCTGAGCCCACCCAGCGGTTCGCAGCGGCGGGTGAGTGCCGGACAGCAGGGGCGCGAGCAAAGTTTGCAAAAAAAGAAAGGAGAAAAAAAAGAAACAGAAAAGGAGGACAATCCTGCAAGGGGCCAGGGGGCACCCGGCCACAGGGCGAGCGGGGTGGCTTGTGGGGGAAGGAGGGCTCTGGGTAGCCCCCTTCCGGTCCTCTTCCCCCTGCATGGCGGAGTACCCCCCCAACTTTGGGGAGAGGAAGGGGCGCGCAAAGAGGGGGCGGAGCCCGGGCCTGGAGAGCCGGGGACTTTCCTGGGCCGGGGCCGGAGCGGGGGCCTTAATGATCCCGGGGGAGCCGGTTGAAGCCGGAGACTAGGAGCGTGTGTTTGAGGTGGGGGGAGAGGCGGTGGAAGGATCGGAGTCTGGAGGTATTGGAAGCCGAGGGTGTTTTGGGGTGCACACACACCTCAGGAGTGTGGGGAGGGAGGGGGCAGGTATGCGTTCAGGGTGTAGAGCGGGTTGGGGAGAGTAGTAGGGGTGTGTACAGCCCTAGGATGGGGCTAGTGGGAGTAGACGGTGTCTGGGGGCCCCAGCGATAGGCGCCGGCATCTCTCTCTCCAATGATATTTACCATTTGGGGTAGCGTGGGCTCTACCTTAGTGAGTTTTAAAGGGTTGGCGAAGGATCAGCGTGCATGATTCTTTGTTTTTTTGTGTGTGTGCACGCCTTTACGTACTGCATGTTCCTGCAGGTGGGCCCCTGGGTTCGGATGTATAGGTGTTTTTCTGTTCTTGAGTATGGTGCGCCCAGGAAGCGGCTGACCATGCATCTGCTGTGTGTTTGGATGTGTATTTATGTGTGTCTTCGGCGGAAGGGGTGTGTGTCTGCGTGTGTGTGCTGGGAGAGGGGTTTGTGGGAAAGAGGAATGTAGGTACTGAGGAAGGTGGGTGTGTAAGAGCAGAATTGAGTATGTGTGGATGGGTGTGTTTGCACCTGTGTACAGGGAATGGTGTGAGTGAGTCTGTATTCTCTTGCACATAACCTGTGTTGATGGGTATCAGTATGTGTGCCTGCTTTAGCTGGTCTGTGTGTTTCTGAGTGTGAACTGGGGGTGCCTCTTGTCTCTGCAGACAGGCTTTCCTGGTAGAAAGCCCAGAGGGAAGGCTGTCTGCAGGATTCTGAGGCTTCTCTCACAGCCCTGCTTGGGTTCAAGGGTAGTGTTTTAAGCATCTGAGACCTCTGGATGACAGGGAGTGAGTTGTCTTATGAAGTGCCCATTTGGGAAGTTTTTGTGAAAGAGGGCGTGTGTTGTAAGAAATGGGGAACAAGGGTTCTCCTTGTAGTCCTAGAGGAATTTGGGGGATTGGAAGAGCCAGGAATAAGAAAAAGAGGAATCTTGCACACCATCGTAGGCTGGGTTCTAGGGCTTGGAGAGGCTCCATTCTTGGTTTCCCTCCCAGCTGCAGCCCAGCCCCCTCAGATCACAGTTCTCTTGGAAAGCTGTCTTGGAAATTGCTGCTTCAGAGCCCACTAATTCTGTCCTGCCTGTAGGATCCCAGAGTTCCTGAAGAGATGATGGAGTGGGGTGGAAGCAAGAGAAAGTACACCTGGGGGGATGAAACGCAGTAGGAAACAGCTTAGGTTCCCCTCATGGGGTTGAGAAGGTGGCATGGGGTGTTTCTCCGACAGTTCAAGACTGTGGTTTATCACATAGTTTCCCTTCTGTTAGGTGGGAAGCATGGTTGGGATGGAGCTGTGGTGTGGGGACAGGTCTGAGTGTCCATGTGTTGGGGAAGGGGCAGACACCCTGTCTGAGGCTATCCTCACCATCACAATAGTGTGCTGGGTGTGGAAACTTGGTGACTATCTGGGAAGTCGATGTTTCTCTTCTTAGTGGGCAGCAGCCCCCTCCTTTCCCTCTCCTCTCCTTTCTTTTTAGGGTGAAGGGGCTGGCCATATCCTTCTTTAGGATGCCAGCCTTGTTCCTCCATGTCACACTTTGAAGCCATCTTCCTCTGGCTACTAGAGGCTAGGCTGAGACACCTGGGTTTAAGAGCTGAGGCTGTGATTGCTGCTACCCATTAGGGTCTCCCGGCAATTGGAATTGGAATGTCAGAGGCTCTATTAGGCCTGCGCAGTTGCAATGTTCCCTCTTTAGTCCTCGGAGCTTCCTATCCTTCTTAAGGCCTTGAGATAAAAGTAGTGGGGGTTAGAAAACTTTGGGACTGAGGATAGGGGCAGAGTAGGAAAAGATCAGATTTTCTTTTTTTTAATGATCCCTCCAAACCTGACACTTGTCTGAAGGCTACGGTTTCCAGGAGAGGCAAGGCACTTGTGTGAGATGTCATGCTCTGGCCTTCTGGATTCCTTGTTTGCTCTGTATGCACTCAGCACTTGTATGGTCTCTTTTACATTGGGGGAGGGCTATCTTCCAGGGAGGAGGAATTGTGGTCAGATAATAGGAAGTGCCCTTTCTGAAAGTACTTCCAGTTTGGGAGCTAGTGGCCCCAGTGGCCCCTCCTTGCCCATTGTCTGGCTCCTGACTTCTATTTCCTGTAGTTCTTCCAGAGCAGTCCTCTCTGGTATGACTCCCTCTGCTTCTGCCGACCCTTCTAGGTCTGAGGAAGGTCTTTTTCTGGTTCTGGAGTAGGCCAGACTTTTTTTATCTGCTTATCTGGTTTCCAAGAGACCCTTCCAGTCAGAGGGGAGGGAACTTGACTAACAGAAGCTTTGGGAGGAAGAGGGAGGAGACCTGGGCCTCCCTCATCTCCTCTGAGTTTTAGGAATTCTAGTTTTCTCCTTTGCTTATTCTTCCCAGAATAGCTCCTTGCACTGTGGGGCCAAAGCAAGGAGTCAGAGAGTTGGTTGGAATTAGTACTTAACAGAGTGTAACCTTGGGCAAGTTGTTAAACCCATTCCTCAGCCTGGAAGGTGTCTTAATGCACCGCTAAACTCAGACTGAGCCCTGGTCTCTCCAGTGGCCTGCTTCTTTTGCTCTTAAATTCTGGCTTTGCCACTTCCTAAGTCTGTGACCTTAGACAAAATAGATATCTTTTTGACACCTCACCTGTAAATGGAATTAATAATAATAATAGTGATCCAGCATGTGACACAGCACCTGGCACATAGGAAGCACTCAGCTGAATAGTCTGGATTCTGACAGATGATTATTGTAAGGGAGAGAGGTTTGGGTAGTGGGGCAGGACAGTTAGTTGATTCTGCACTTCTTTGGCACTACCTACTATCTGCAGGTGCTGTGTGAAGCATAGGGGACGGAGGGGTGAATTTCCCAAGAGAGACATGCATAAACACGTTGATTCACTGTAACCCAGTGTGTCGTGTGGAGGTGTGTTCAGGAGGCCACTGGAGCAGAGAGAAGAGTGCTTGGCCCTGGGGTCAGGTGTAGGAAAGGTTCTGGACGAGATGTGCCCTTAGATAGATTTTTTTTTTTAAATTAAGGTGAAGGCTCGGCACCAGCCACAGACACCTGAGCTGACGGGTTTGAATCCAGCCTGGGCCAGCCAAACAACGATGGTTGCAACCAAAAAATAGCCGGGCATTGTGGCAGGCCCCTGTAGTTCCAGCTACTTAGGAGGTGAAGGCAGGAGACTCGCTTGAGCCCAGGAATTGGAGGTTGCTGTGAGCTGTGATGGCACAGCACTCTACCCAGGGCAAACAGTTTGAGACTCTGTCTCAAAAAAACAAACAAACAAAAAAATTAAGGTGAAATTCACATTCTGTAAGATGAATCATGTTAAAGTAAACAGAGGCATTTACAATGTTGTGCCAGGACTCCTCTATCTAGTTGTAAAACAGTTTTACCACCCCAAAATGAAACCCTTACCCAATTAAGCAGCTGCTCCCAACCCCCCTCCATCTGCCTTAGCCCCTGGCAACCATCAATCTGCATTCCATCTCTAGGGATTTACCTATTCTGGATAATTACATAGAAATGGAAACAGACAGTATGTGACCTTCAGTTAGCATAGTGTTTTTAAGGTTAATCCATGCATGTATCAGTACTTCAATCCTTTTTATGGCTGAATAATATTCCCTTGTATGGTTAAAGGATGAGTTGGGCATACAGGGAGGGACCGAGGAGCCCACTGCTGGTAGAGGCTGAATGTGAGCAAGAACGGCCACTATGTGTGTACTGTTGGATCTTTTGACCTCAGTTTCCCTGCTACAAAACCAAGTTAATCATCTCTTTCATTGTCCTGTGGGGTTGGTGAGGGCAGAGGTGTTGGGGACCAGAAGCTGCAATGTTACTTCTGCTTGTTAGGGTCTGGGTTGGAGATCGGGCTCTTTAAAACTTGCTCTTTCCTCTTCTTTTCTGGGCAGCTCCTCCTGTCTGCAGTTCCCTCATCCCTATGGGTAGACATCTCCACGTTTCACTTGGCATCAACTTCCCTTCTCTCTGAATTGACCTGAAACTTTTCTTTTTAGTCTCTGCAGGTGGATAAGCTGGTGTATGGGATTTTGGCAGCAGAGGTAGAGGAAAGACCCGGGAGTGAATCCTACTCACACTCTGCCAGGCATCGCACCTCTCCCTCTTTGTCCTGTCTCTTGGTGATCTGGCTGGGGCAGCCTCCTGCCACCTTCTCTGTTGTGATCTGGATAGAACTGGGGTGGGTCAGGGTGAATCTTTGCCTCTTGTCCCTACCTAGCTTCCTACAGATTAGGAGGCAGAGGCCTTTTATGGTGGGGCCCTTTGGAAGTAAGGTGTTGCTGGCTTGTTTGATGCCCCTGGCAAGGTTGGTAATTACAGACATGACAGCTGGGAACTGGTTTGGGAGAAGTAGGCTTAGAATCAGCAGAGGTGAGGATATCCTGGTAATCAGGGTGGGGCAGTGAGTATGGATGGGGGAGAGTGGGAAGAAGCTGGGGTGTGGAGTCATGTGGGAGGCTTGGGGCCCCCTTTCCCTGCCACTTTACACACAACTGGGCCTAAAGCCTAGAGGAGAGTGGGAGGGATTGGAGCCCAGGCTTGCCTCACTGTATGTGAGGAAGGATGGGGTTTCTAGCAGCCCCTGAAGAAAGAAGCCGAAAGTGGAAAAATGGCTTTGACTGATCTTTGAGGCAGTGGGCAGGGGTCCAAGTTAGAGAGGGGCCAACCCTGCACCCAGTGGTGATTCCATCTTATTCTGGCTTTTTCATTATTATTTTTTTAAACTTTTTTTAATTAAAAAAAAAAAAAGAGAGTCTCACTATGTTGCCCTCAGTAGAGTGCTGTGGCGTCACAGCTCACAGCAACCTCAAATTCTTGGGCTTAAGTGATTCTCTTGCCTCAGCCTCCTGAGTAGCTGGGACTTCAGATGCTTGCCACAACACCCAGCTGTTTTTTTGCTGTAATTGTCATTGTCATTTGGCAGGCCTGGGCTGGGCTCAAACCCACCCAGGTGTATGTGGCTGGTGCCTAGCCACCGAGCTACAGGCGCTGAGCCTATTCTGGGGGTTTCTTACAGTAAGGCTATGGGAATAGGAAGTGGAAGGGATTGGCTGTGACACCCTAAAGTAAAACAAGGTGGGAACTAACGTTTTATTGAGCATCTTTTGGGTGCCAGACTCCATGACAATATATGTTATTTCATTGGAAACTCCTAATCTTCTGAAGTAGGCATTGTTATTCCCATTGTATAGATGAGAAAACTGGGGAGTTAGAGAGGTGAGCCACTCACCTGAGATCATGTAGTTGGTGAAAGGCTGTGTCAGGTAAATTTGATGTCACTGCTCTTCTTTTCCCAAGATGCTCGCATCACCATTCTCTACTCTCTTTCCAGTTAGCTCTGATTGCTCATCATTGCCTTTAATCTTGAATGTGAGTAATTCTTCTGAAAAGCAGACATGAGTTCCGATGCCAGCCTGAGGAATAGGGAATTCTGTCCATTAGGGTGGGAGTCAACTGGGATTACCTGGGAGAACCTAGCTCCTTGTGAGCCTCTAGCAGGGGGCTCCTCTGAGCAGAGGCCTCTGCTGAGGCTGGCCTCTTCCACCCTGCTGGGCCACTGTTTTGGACAGGAGCTGTGGGAAGGGAGTGACTGTAGGCTCCAGCTGGCCACCATAGCCCATGGGGTCTTGTTTGTGATTGGTAGAGCCTGGACCTCATGTCTGTAAGGTTTTTCTGCAGCCCATAATAATGTCCTGCAGACCCTTGTTTTCTTTAGAGCATTCTGGATATCTCTGCCTGGGAAGAGAGAGAGAAAGAGAGAGAGAGAGTGTGTGTGTTTTGTTATGGGTTTGGGGAGGGGGCTCTGGCTTTTTAGGGTAAGTGGAGGTTGGACAGGAACAGGTGCTGAGCCTGAGGTGTGAATGCAGTAACTTAAAAAACATCTGCGTGTGAACAGAAACACGCATTCTGTCACCTGCTTTACTCCAGGAATGGAGGTGGCAGATATAAAGGATGGGGGAGTTGAGATTCTCAAAAAGAGTGAGAACCTCAGGGGGGCTTTGAGGAGGAGGAGGAGGAAGAAAAGGAGGCTGGCTTGGTTTGCTTAGGTAAGAACTAGCAGATTGGCCAGGTTTGTAGCCCTGGTCTGAAGCCAGGGGAGATTTGCAGGATGGGGAAGCCTGCCACCCTGCCCCTGTCACACCCGTCTCACACCCCGAGGCCCACTCTACCACTTTTCCATATAATCCAGCCCTCCCTTGAGAGTGTCCCCATATGTTCCACCCCCACACTCTTCCCCACAGCTCAACTCCTCATCCACAGCCAGCCTGAGATTGGCTAACTCCCCCTTCCCAAGTAGCAGCTTTCCACTTCCTTGTTCCTCAAGGGGGGCTTCGAAGGTCTTTTGGGGTCAGGCACAGTTGGGGCCTACCTAGGACAGTAGGCTAGGAGAGAGGGAGACATTTATTTTAGAGTGTACAGCTCCCCACCTCCTGTTGTCCCCAGCACACTTCTAGATACCTGTTTTCCTTCTCAGTTCTTCTACAACTCACCTGGTGGGCAGGTAGGGGCCAGTCTTCTGCCCCAGCTGAGGGAGGAAGCAGCTCAAAGTCCAGTGGGTGGGAGTGGGGCATGGGAATTAAGTGGAGCATCAGGCATCTGGAAGCCCTGGTTTACCTTCCCACCAGCTTAGTGTCCTGTCTCCCCTCCAGTCCCCACCTGGAACACATGCCATGGGGATTACTCATCCTTTCTCCTGCACCCCCTGCCCCTCCCCCATGTTCTCTTTAAGACTGACTGGGAATGGGCCTGGGGAGGCTGGGGATGGGGTGTTGTGCGGTGTGGGTGTGCGCTTGTGTGTATGTGCACATGTGTGCTTGTGTGTGTTGTGTTGGGAGGCAGGGACTTTCTGAGAGCTGGGATGGGGGTGGGGGTGCCCAAGAGACAGTAGAGCAGGTCTCTACAGAACCTGCCTAGCCAGGGCGGGTGCAGCTGGGTGGGGCAGGCAGGAGCTGATCCAGGTTTCAGAGGGGGAACACGAGTGTGGGGGTGTGTGTCGGTGTTTCAGTAAGTCTGTGGAGTTGGGGGATGCCTGGCCTCACATCCCGTCTTAGACTGAGAGAAATGAAGGAAGTAGGTGGAGGGGGCTTGGCTCTGGCATCTCCAACTTTCTTCCAGTTAGGAGGTGGGTACCCCCTGTGGTGCCCCCTCCCTGGGGTCTGGTGCTGAGAAGCTACTCTGGAAGTAGGTGCCTGGGTGGCCAAAGCCAGGTCTCTCCGGTGCTGCAGCTGGAGGATCCTGCCCTTACCCTGGGGCTGTGAGGACGGTGAGCTCATGTCTGGGCCGTCCTGGGAGAGTGCCTGGGTAACAGGGCGGGGGTGGGCACCTGCTGCCCGCCCTGTCCAACCCCTCTGCCCGCCGAGATAAAGTTGTTCTCTTTGACTTTCTGGGCAGCACATCATCCGGGGACTCTGGGTCCTTTTTCAGGAATGAGGGTGGGGGCAAAATCTCCATGCTGTTTTTGCTGTAGGGCAGGGGCATGTCCTTGCCCATTTTGTATCTTATTTCTGTGGTCAGAAAAACACCTGCAGATGTTTCAGATGGGTGGTTTGCCCTTGGCCCAAGGCTGGATGACAATGAATAAAGGCAGACTCTCAGGAGTGGGCATGGTGCATGGTGGGTGCAGAAACGACTCCTTTGGGGGTTAGGGGTCTTTGGTCTCAGCTGTCTTGGCTTAGATCTATCTAGTCTTTGTCCCTTGGTCATTGGTGAGAAGGTGGGGAGAGCAGGAGTTGGCAAATTCTTTCCCATCCTGGCTTTGATAGTCTTGGTTATTCAAAGAACTGGGATCCAGGAGTCTCATGGAGGAACCTGGTCTCACCAAGCAGAGTGCACCTCAAAGTCACAGAGTTAGTAAGATTTTTCAACAATAGGAGGAGGCCAAACAAAAAGGGGTGCTGTAAAAGGAGTGACCATGGGCTAGTAATCTTTCTATGGGCCTTACTTTTTTTTTTTTTAATTGTTGGGGATTCATTGAGGGTACAAGAAACCAGGTTACACTGATTGCATTTGTTGGGTAAAGTCCCTCTTACAATTGTGTTTTGCCCCCAAAGGGTGTGGCACACACCAAGACCCCACCCCTCTCACTCCTTCCCTCTTTCTGCTCTTCTTTTCCCCACCTATGGGCCTTACTTTTTTAACTGTAAGACTTGGGGTTATACCTTGAAGGCCCCTTTCCATTTAGTGATGGAGCCTGCTGAGTAGTGGATAGGGTCAACCCACTGTCTCCTGCTGCAGTGGGAGAGAAAAGGGTGGTGGTGGGGGATGTGGGCATGGGCAGAGGCTTGGGTACCCCTCTCCTCCCTGGAAGCCATGTTAGGTGACCAAACACCTCATTCCCCGTGGTGTCTGACAGGGCTGCCTGGGTTGAGCTCATCTGCAATTCAGGGATGGCTGTGCCTTTGAAACTCTTTGAGCCACCTCATGGTGGCCTTAGTACTGGATGAGGTTCCCTGACACTGGACAGACAGACCTTTGGGCGGGTAGGATGGACCCCAGGCTTGGTTCTTGCCATCCTCCCCCTTCCCCTTCCCCAGAAGGTGGGCATCTGGCACTTTGAGTGGAATTCACATGACATCCCTGAGCCTTGGGGCTGTGGTTGGTACAGATTAGACTGGGCAGGAGGGCTGTGGTGGGGAGGCCATGCAGGCCTCATGTGGAGGGCAGGATCCTCCAGCAGCCCCAAGACTCAGGAATGTCCTTGAGCAGGACATCTCTCAGGGGCAGAGGCCCACAGACACCTCTTCAGCAGGGGTCTGAGGAGGTAACTGTGCCCATTTCCCTGCATGCAGACAAGCCACTCTCCCCTAGTCCCTGACTGAGGAGACGAATGGACCTGGCAGAGATTGGCTTCTGGTCCTCTTTCCTGGCCTCTTCCCCTCTCTGGCTGGAAATCAAACCCAAGCGCCTTCCAGGGCACTACTGGCCTGGAAGTCAGCTCCTCCTCAATAGAGGTGGGGACAGTGGGTTCTCTTTTCAGGTGCATGGTTTTGTGCTGTTCCTTCCTGCCCCATCTTTTCTTCCCCAACTGTCATCCTGGCTTCCATAGCACTTTCTCCCAGCCTACTCCTCCTCTCTACTCTACCTCATTTCCACACCCCAGGCATAAAGTAGCTGGGCCTGAGCTGCATGTGGGGTGGGCCAGGGCTGGGGCAGTGACAGGAGGTGGTGATTACAGCTGCCTGTGTCTGGTCATTGGTCTCAGCACGTGCCACGCATGGGGGTGCCTGTGACTGTGTTCCACGCCTTGTCCACTTGAGCTTCCCCTTCTGAGCAGGGGAAAGGGGAAGGGTTGGTTTGTCCTGATCTGTGTTTTGGCCAACACCCTCCTACCCCCCTTCAGGGCCTTGCTCCCTCTGTCTGTTGCCAGGTTCTGAGTGTGTTTTTTCCAGAGGCCTCCAATTGTTTCCTGAAGAAACCTGATCCCAGAGCTCATACAAAAGCTGGGGCCGCCAGAGGAGAAACCCCATTCTCTCCCCCTCTGTCCTTATCCCCCCACCTCCATAACCTCCCTCGCTTTGGATGCTGGGTATGGGTTCCAGGACCTGGCTGCCATCACCTAGGCAACAGGGGGCTTTGGTTGCCATGGTGATCAATGTGGGAGAAGCTGGGCAGCCGGGACAAAAGCCCCCTCATTCCCCCCAACCTCCCTCCAATCCCCATGGGATGATACTGAGACACATTCCATTAATTTTATTTCTGAAAGGCCTTTGGAGGGGAGAAGGGTCTCCTTTTTGTGAGGGACTCTCTCTTCCCTCCCTCTTTCCTCTCTGGCCTCCTTTTAACCCCAGATAATCCATGGTTGGTTTGAGCAGGGGACTGAGTGCGTGTGTGCGTATGTGCGTGTGTGTCTTGGGGACTGGGGGGCAAGGTGAAAAGCAGCGGGACACATTCCTTTATTACAGCCTTCCCCTGCCCCCAGACCGTGGCAGCTCCCTTCCCATACACCATGTCAGGACTTCCCACCTGGTCTGTCCCTCTGACATTTCCACTTGTTGATCTCATCCAAGGATCCCCTCCCCCCACTCTCTCCCCTGGGAATGATGCCCACCCGGGAGACCCTCCAAACCCTGATTCCTGAGATTGATTAAATAGGGGAACGTCTGCCCTTCCCTTTTCTCACCGCTTCCTCCTGTCCAGCCTCTCCAGACATAGATTAGTTCCCTGCGGTCCTTGAAGGGACAGCAGGCAAGAGTCTCAGGAGCGGGGTTTGTTTTTTGGCCCCTGTGTTTGGTAAAGGAGGGAGGGAAGGGCACATCATGGTGCCTTTGGGGTACTCTGACTTGGGTTGGCAGGCCAGGGGCAGGGTTTATGTTGGGCCTTTAATAAATAGCTGAGGAGGAAGTTAGGGGGCTCTAGGCAGGGGTTCTAGGCAGGGGCTCTAGGCTGTAGATCAGAACAAAGGGTTGGGAGGGGACTGGCATCCTTGTCTGGTTTGAAATTTATCTGTAGGGGAAACACAATGGCATCAGCTTACCTGCTGGGTGTGTTTGAAGTGGTGGTTCTATTTGGGGGTGTGCCGGTGTATGTGTGTAAGACTTCTTTATTTAGTCGTACAAATGGCAGGGTTTATTTATACCACCTCTTTCCCTCGTCTCTGAGGAAGTGTTTGGGGATTGGAGCATGAGTGATCCTGGAGCTAGAGCTTATTAATTGCTTAACTATAATTACTGGCTGAGCAGCTTATAAAAGCTTCTTTTGTCCCTGTGATCCTTCCACCAACCCCATGAAGTAGGTATCCTTATCTTCCTTATTTTACCAATGAGCCTACCAGGTTATAAGCACAGAGATATTAAGTAAGTTGCCCAAGGTCACACAGCTAGTCAGTGGGAAAGTTAGATTTTGAACCTAGATATCTGAGCACAAATCTCAGGCTCTTTTTGCTGTTGGCTGGGGCAGATGTGGGTGAGGAGATGGAGAGCCTGAGTTCTTTGCCTGTGTCTGGACTCTAGTCTGTGGCAGTTCATTTCCCCTTCACTTCTCCAGAATTCTCACTCTGTAACCTACTTGCTATCTTTGAGTCTCCTGGAAAAATTCAGTTTTTAAGAGAAGGACTTGAAAGAATATGCTGGAACCACATCAGGAGAGATGCAGGTGAGATGTCTAAATTCTATGGGGGAGTTCTCAGGAGAGGGATAGAGGAGCCTCACATGTAATTTGCAGACAGGAGGATGGATAAGGGCCCTGTTGTGGCAAAGGTTTTTAGAAAGGTTTAGGGTTGGGTTAAAGTATTGTGTCTCTCCTAAGTTTGTTCCTGTCACACACTTGTTTTGACATGGGGATATTGACAAACATCATGTGCCCCTGGATTGCCTCTATTAGTGGAATAAGTGACTGGATTTCACACTAATTTCATCTCCCTACAGTCATCGTAGATACACAGCATGTGCTGCATAGCCTTGTTGTGATTAGTGATGGACTACATATACAAGGGTGGTCCCATGAGATTATACTGTATTTTTGCTATACCTTTCCTATGTTTAGATATGTTTAGGCACACAAATACTTAACCATTGTGTTACACTTGCCTGTAGTAATGAGGACAGTAACATGCTGTACAGGTTTGTGGCCTGGGAGCTACAGGCTGTACCCTAAAGCTGACGTGTATATATGGTTGACTACACCATCTATGTTTGTTTAAGATCAGACTATGATGTTTGTGCAATGATGATGTCACCTAATAATGAATTTCTCAGAATGTATGCAGTCATTAAGCAACAAGTAACTGTATTCATTTACTGGTGGATATCAGTTACTTACCCTGTGCCCACTGGAGGGGAGATGGAAGCAAATAGGTATCTGTGTAGAGCTTTTTCTCAAGTTGCTGATGCTTTAGAGCAGCTGGAAAAAAGTTAACTGCACAAAGAAAATCCATTGTAGTTCTTAACATGGTTGACCTCTCAATAGTGCTTGACCTGGTTGACTTAATTCTCACCTTGAAACACTGTTACGCTCTTGACTTGAGACCCCAAGTAGGCCTCCTTACTCTTCTGGATTGGTCTTCTCGGCCCCTTTGCCTGTTCTTTCTCTTCTGGACACATGTACGTCCTGAAGTTCTCAGGGTCCTGTGTGTATTCCTCTCTTTAGGTGAGCCCATATGCCCCCAGGGCTTTGCACACCGACACACCTCCCGCTTATGAGTCCAGCTGCTTTGACACCTGGTTGCCGACTATCTCATGGCCATAAACTTAGCATTGGAAACTGAACTCATCGTCTTCCTCCCCAAATTTGCTTATGGTATGACATTACTAATGGCACTACCATCTACTCCCTTGCTCAGGCCAGGGAATCTTGATGCTCCCTTGCCTCTCAGCTCGTCTTTCATTATGTCCTGTTGATGTGACCAGTGTAAGTCTCAGACCTGACCATTTCTCACCTTTTCTGCAGCTCTACCCCTAGCCGAGCCAGCACCATTGCAGTCGTCATACTGACTTCCCTATTTCTGCTCTCTCTTTGTTCAATTCAGATTTGCATAGCTGAAATCCTGCAGAGACTTCCTATGTATAAAACTTAGGCCTTTCACCTGGCTCCTGGCTATGTCTGCAGCTTCCACCGCCATCTTCCTTCCTCACACTCTGCTCCACTGACCTTTTTTGATTCTTTTTTTTTTTTTTTTGCAGTTTTTGGCCGGGGCTGGGTTTGAACCCACCACCTCTATTATATGGGGTCCGTGCCCTACTCCTTTGAGCCACAGGCGCTGTTCCTTTTTTGATTCTTTAAATACACTGAGTTTTTTCCTGCCTTTGGCCTTCGCATGTGTGATTCCTCTATTCCCCTGACTTTTTCCTCCACTCTTTGCCTGTGTAACTCCTGCTTTTCCTCTAGGCCTCTGTTTAGGTGTCATTTTTTCACAGAGATTTTCCAGAACCTTTTCCTTCCCTCACACCTATAGCTGTCATTTCCATTTGCCTGTTTGCTTGTTTAGGGTGCATTTTTCCCCAGTAGATAGTTACACTACTTT
The DNA here is from genome assembly GCA_963573935.1 of Arctocebus calabarensis. Taxonomy (NCBI): domain Eukaryota; kingdom Metazoa; phylum Chordata; class Mammalia; order Primates; family Lorisidae; genus Arctocebus; species Arctocebus calabarensis. Next base: position 51,660 of record CAUYON010175361.1, read on the forward strand.
ATCTCCAAGGCCTAGCAAAGGGTACAGTTCAAAGGAGGCACTTAAACAAGACTGGATGAATCAGTGAGTGAAGATCAGTGATGGTTGTTAGTGGAGTTGAGGTCAGAGGGGAATATAACATTGGGTGCTGGAGTAAGTGGGGGCTCCTGTGAGGGCTGGGGGCTGGGCTTTGAAGAGTGAGCTAGATTTTGGTAGGAGTTGCAGAAGTGAGGAGGAGAGATCTCTCTGTATAATTAGAAGGTAAAACATAGGCTTGGTGTTGTAGCTCAGTGGCTAGGGAGCTGGCCACAAGCACCGGGGCTGATGGGTTTGAACCAGGCCAGGGCCTGCTAAACAACAATGACAACAATAACAACAACAACAAAAAGAAAAATAGCCAGGATGGCAGGTGCCTATAGTCCCAGCTACTGGGAGGTAGAGGCAAGAGGATTGCTTAAGCTCAAGCGTTTGAGGTTGCTGTGAGCTGTGACTCCATCGCACTCCACCAAGGGCAACAAAGTGATACTCTGTCTCAAAAAAAAGGTGAACTATAGTTGAAAGATGCTGTTCCTTAGCCCATAAGTTGCCAGAGAAACTCTTGCCTTGCTTATTTTAGGACTTCAGCCTTTTGGAGAAGAAAAGGGCAAGTGTCTACAAGTGTCTACTTGTCTTTTCCTTCCAACCCCCACCTTGTATTATCAGCAGCTTCCATTCCTCTCCTGTGTGTGTGTGTGCATGCACACACACACACACACACTACATACACACAATCTTAAGAAGGGCCACCACCCTGGCTGGCCGGGAACATTGGGTATGTTTGAGGTAGATGCTGGGGAGATGGTGCCAAGGACAGCAGCCATCAGCAGGACTTATGAGTGAGGGGAGGAGGAGGGGAGGGAGAGGGAGAGGCCCAGGGTAGCCTCTGGACAAAAGCCAGCTGCTTTCTGCTCTCTGAGGTCTCTATTGGTTCAACTTATTGGCCTGGCCAGAACCTACCATCCCTGAGCCCCAGTTTTCCTGGATGAGAATAGGGAAGTCCCTATTTTTTCCCTCCAGGAGGTTCAGGGTTGGGTCATTCTGGATGGTCTTTCTTCCCTGAGAACTTTGCTGGCCATCTCCCCAACATGCCGGAGCCCTTGGCGTAGTCTAGGCAGGCAGGAGGAACTGGGTCCATTGGACAGAGCAGGAGCCTGGATGGAAATTCTCTCAGGCAGGAGCGAGGCCCACCTGTTTGGGGATGGTCTTCCTCTCTGCTCTGATCTCGCAAGGAGCTTGAGCTACTCTAATCAGCAGCTTCATCTCATCAGGAGCGTCGCTTGATTTTCTCTGAGACAAGCCCACCCGTCCAGCAAGATAGAGTCCCTCAGGGTGACAGTTGATTTCCTGAAGGTGCCTCTTGGCCTGAAGAAGCCAGTGCTGAAGGAAGTGGCTGTGGGGCCGCCCAAGAGGCCCCAGCCTGCGGCCCTGGAGCGCTACAAGGCACGGCGTTCAGACGCCATGGACACCGAGTCCCAGTACTCGGGCTATTCCTACAAGTCGGGCCACTCCCGCAGCTCCCGCAAGCACAGGTGGGCACGCGTGTGGGGGTGACACCAGTGGTGGAGGGAAGGTTGGGGGCAGTGGACAGGTGAGCATGTGCAGCAGTGGCGGGGTGGCTACTGAGATGACCCTGGTCCCCCCCTTGACTTTCTGTACTGTTCCCCTGGGTTTCTGCTGCAGGGACCGCCGGGACCGACACCGCTCAAAGAGCCGAGATGGGAGCCGTGGGGACAAGTCGGTGACAATCCAGGCTCCAGGAGAGCCCTTGCTGGACAATGAGTCCACACGAGGCGATGAGCGGGTGAGCATGGGGGGATGAGGTGGTCCAGACCAGGCATTTTTGGAATACTCCTCAGGAGCTGGAGGCTCCATCAGAGAGGTGAAGGATCTGGAAACCTGGTCTCTCCGTGGAGGCCGGATCAGGGAGGTTATCTCTTGTGGTATACTTCCCTTGGCTTAGTGTCCCAAGATAGGACGTGTTTTAGTAGAATTCAGGGAATTTTGGTAGCAACCCCTTTGGAAGCAGTAGCCCCTTCTTTTCTTCCTTCCTTCCTTCTTTGGCTAGGGGGCGGGGCAGGGACCTGGCTGTGTAATGAGAATTGCCTAGCACTTCTGGAGCTGGTCCCTGCCGGTCAGGCTGGTTGGGAGTCTGGAGTAGGAGGGCAGAGGTGGAGGGTGGGTTCAGGTGTGGGGCAAATCCCAGGTTCCCAGGTTTCCTTGAGCCTCAAGATGTGGGCACTCCTGTGCCCTCTGGTGGCAGCCTGTAGAATAGCACCACCTGGATCCTGGGTGTGCAAAGCAGGTGGAGGAAGGGGGACAGAGAAGAGAGGCTGCGGGTTGGAAGGGTCCCTGGGAGAAAGTTCTGCAGGACCGGGGTGAGCAGTTGCTTCCCCTATAACCTCTGTGGCCCAATGTTCACCTGGTGGGAAGGGCAGGGGGTGGAGATGGCAGGACACAGTCCTAGAGTATGGCAGAGGCAGGATTTGAGATGACACTAAGGTTGCCCAAGTCTCATTCCTCCTATTCTTTCTTCTTGGGATCATCTTATGGGGCTGGAGGCTCCTAGTTCCATTTGTCTCAAAAGAAATCCTTATAGCTGACATTGGAATTCCTGGGTTTTGGAAGCAGATCAATATCCAAGGGAAATGTTCTTTCTCCCCCTTTTCCAATCCCTTCTTCCTGGTACCTCGCATCCTGAATGCTTATAGTGACCCTGAGACATGGTCAGCTCACCTGTTGTTGGGGGAGTTCCCAAGCCCTTGATCCTTGGAGAGAGTAGGCAGTGCGTGTGGGGTCAGAGATCAAAGCAGTCAGTACATCCACTTCCAATCTTCAGAGCAGGCACTTGTTCCGTCCTTTTCTCAGCTCTCTCATCTCTGCCAGGCTGTCTCCTACTCTCCCCACCCCCACTGTCACAATGCTATAGCCTGAATCCCCTGGGTGGTGTCAGGAAACCCCTTTGGAAGCAGTAGCCCCTTCCTTATTTCCTTCCTTCTTTGGCTAGGGGGCGGCGGGGAGGGAGGGTTGACTCTATATCCTGAGGCTGTCCCAAGAGTGAAGGGAGTGGGTCCTGAAGGCCACTTGTGGTCTTGGGACTCCTCGGTGGAATGTCCTTCAGACACCACAGGGAAGTAGCTTAAGCCAACCATACTGAGAAGGGCACCTGGGGACCTCAGCCTTTCTGCCAGCTTGGCTCCAGGAACAGGCAACCCCTGTGCTGTGGGCATTCAGATGGCCTAGCAGAGCTGGACCTGCAGACCAGACCAGAGACCCAGAGTGGCCCTGAATCTGCTTCCTGTCCCTCACATTCTTTTCTGATTGTTCTCCCTCCCCACTTCTCTTCTTTGCTTTTGTTAGGTCATTCCCTTAATCAGAAATCCTCAGTGGCTCTCCACACCTGGGGAATAGGTGCTCATCGTCTAGCTGGGCACTGTGGCATGGCCCACACAGTCTCTTCCTGGCTGTGCCGTGTGGATCCCCTGCCCTCACAGCTCTCCAGGAGCCTGAGTTTGTCCCCTTCCTGCCCTGAGTGCACCTCCTCTGGCTTCTGCTGAAATCACGGAATAGCGTGGAAAGCTGGAAGGAACTTAGGGCAGTACTTCTAGAACTGTAACGTTTGAGGGAGCTGGGAGTCATGGGGATCTTTTTGAGGGTTCTGGTTCAGTAAATGTGGGGTGGGCCTGAGGTTCTGCCCTTCTACTAAGCTCCTGGGAGATATCTACGCTGCTTGTCCGCAGATCACATTTTGAGTAGCCAGTCCTAGAGATCATTGAGTTTAGTGACTCTCAGTCTTGGATGACCATTGGAATCACTGGGGAGCTTTCTAAAGGAGAAGCTTGACAGGCAGATCCCATTCTCCAATAATAGCTACAATTTTCCAGCCTCCCTAGGTGATTCTGATGTGTGTGGCTGAGGCTGGCGTCCATTAAGTCTGAACAGTTTCTTCATGTCACTTGCCCACCCAGTGTCAGCGCAGGTCCCACCTGTTCCCTGGAAGCCTGCCTGCCTGCCTGCCTGGCAAGTCTGCCTTCAGATCCCAGTCACTGAGCAGTCCCCGTTTGTCAGGTGCTCTCTGCTCTGAGGGTCAGCAATGCACGTGCAGTTTTCCTCTCTCACTGGCCTCTGATCGCTCCCCAAGTGCCTCGGTCTTGGACTTGGACACAGTGTAGAGCTCAGTAAATCCTTTCATGGCTACTACTTGTTGATTACCCTGTCTTCTTTCTTCCCGCTCCTTTCCGGAGCATTCCCTCTGTCTTCTCTCCCTTATCCTCCCTTATCCTGCCCCGCCATCCTTATCTTTATCTTTTTCCCTTCATCGTGTGGCTCCTGCCCCTGACTGCAGGATGACAACTGGGGGGAAACGACCACGGTAGTAACTGGCACCTCAGAGCACAGCATCTCCCACGATGACCTCACGCGCATCGCCAAGGACATGGAGGACAGCGTCCCGCTGGACTGCTCCCGTCACCTGGGCGTGGCGGCCGGGGCCACTCTGGCGCTGCTCTCTTTCCTTACACCACTGGCCTTCCTGCTGCTGCCCCCTTTGCTGTGGCGGGAGGAGCTGGAGCCTTGCGGGACGGCCTGCGAGGGGCTCTTCATCTCCGTGGCCTTCAAGCTGCTCATCCTGCTGCTGGGCAGCTGGGCCCTGTTCTTCCGCCGGCCCAAGGCCTCACTGCCCCGTGTCTTCGTGCTGCGCGCGCTGCTCATGGTGCTGGTCTTCCTGCTCGTCGTCTCCTACTGGCTCTTCTACGGGGTGCGCATCCTGGACGCCCGCGAGCGGAGCTACCAGGGCGTGGTGCAGTTTGCTGTGTCCCTGGTGGACGCCCTCCTCTTCGTGCACTATCTGGCCGTGGTCCTGCTGGAGCTGCGCCAGCTCCAGCCTCAGTTCACGCTCAAGGTCGTGCGCTCCACTGACGGGGCCAGCCGTTTCTACAACGTCGGCCATCTCAGGTGCGGGTGTGGGGGTAGGTGGGAGACGCATGGGGCAGGGAAGGGCTGGGGGAGGAGGGCTACCAGTGGGGTGTGTGTAGGAAGGAGCTGAGGACCCCCGTGCGCAGTACATTTGCAGGAATGTTCGCTGCTCAGTGGGAGGGCTGTGTGCAAGGTCGTGGGGCAAGAAAGGTGGGCTTGTGATTTGAAAGTGAACAGGCAGTTAGACATGGGGAATCTTAGAGATGAGCCGAAGGGGAGAAGGATATGGGGCATGAGCAGGAGTTGGGATTCCTTTTCTAGCCTGTTCTGAGAGGTGCAGCTTCCTGTGAGTGCCCAGGTAGTGCTCGCTGGAACAAGCAGGCTAGGAGGGACCTTGGAGAAGAGCAAAGGAGGAGGGGTGTTCTGTTCTCACTGTACTTGTGGGCAGGGTCCCCACCCCTGCCCCAGGTCATATAGAGTATCAGTGGCAAGTCCTGGGTCTTATAGAGACTTTTGGGAGAATGTTGGAGAGGATGAAGTGACCCTTGGTTGGGGGCCCAGGCTCAGTCAACTTTTTGCCCTGGGGCTTCAGGGCAGGGAAGGACTAGCAGGCCCAGCCCTGGGGAAGCCTTGGGAGCCTGGTGAGTAGACCTCAGGCCTGAGCCATGCTCCTCGGAAGCAGCTTGTCCCTGTCCTGCATCCTCTCCTGCCCTGCCAATCTCCCTGATGTGTCCCTTCCCCTGGACCCCTTGTCTGTCCCTTTTCCCTGCCTCCCTGCCGTCTCCCCCACAGCATCCAGCGCGTGGCAGTGTGGATCCTGGAGAAGTATTACCATGACTTCCCTGTCTACAACCCTGCCCTCCTCAACCTGCCCAAGTCCGTCCTGGCCAAGAAAGTGTCTGGCTTCAAGGTGTACTCCCTCGGAGAGGGTGAGCAGCCCTGCTCTCAGCCCTCGGTCTCTTCCCCAGCAGATCTCCAAGTTGCATCCTTGCTCTCTCTCCCCTTGCTTTTCCTGTTCCCTGGCCCATGCCCCGGCCCCTTCTGTTCTGTTATTTCCCTTGACTCCAGGTGGCTGGTCTTAGCTGCTGATTCTATTTGCTTCTCTTTATGCTATGGTGTGTCCCTTGATCTGGCTCCTCTGTGTCTGCTGATCAGCCCTGGTCTAAGCCCTTTGGCTCCCTGAGCTGCAGAATCTCCTGACCAGGGAGGAACGTGTACAGGACTCCTGCCCTCCAGTGCTTTTCTTGTTGCTTCCCCGTGGCCTCTCCCAGAGGTGGCCAGGAGGGTTGGGAATGGGAGGTGTAGCCCAGTGATGGGAACAGCTTCCTCCAGACATGTCAGGCTGCTGTCTCCAGAGCTCCTGGAGTGCGAAGAGAGGTCACATTTTGTTTTGACCATCCCTTTTCTCCTGCTCCTGTGCAGAAAACAGCACCAACAACTCCACGGGCCAGTCTCGGGCTGTGATTGCAGCAGCGGCCCGGAGGCGGGACAACAGCCACAATGAGTACTACTACGAGGAGGCTGAGCACGAGCGGAGGGTGCGAAAGAGGAGGGCCAGGTGGGTGCATGGGGGTGGGGTGAGAGGAGGTGCCTGTGGGGTGAGCTGGGGAGAGAAAGACCAAGGGACTTCTGTAACTGCTGGGAACGCAGAGCAATGATGATACTATGGGGTTTTCTGTCCCGCTGTAACAGATTGCCGTGAACTTGGCAGCTGTTCTGTGGGTCAGGTGCAGACTAGCTGGATGCTGTGCTCAAGCCCCACAGGTTGAAATTTGAGCCTGGTTTCTCTCTTCCAAGCTCACTATTATTGCAGTTCCTGGTCATGTGGCCCCATAGGCAGTTTACAAGATGGCAGTTCACTTTTCCAGCAGGACCAGGTCTCTCTGAGAAAACTCTGCTTTTGGAGAGCTCATGAGATTGGATCAGGCCCAACAGGATAATCTTCTTTTAATACCACTGACATGGCACTTTAATTACATCTGAAGAATATCCTGAGATGGTTGAATAACTAGGGGATGGGATCCTGGTAGAAGTTGGGTGACATCTTTGAATTCTGCCTATTACAATGAGGTAGGGACCCAACAAAAGGGACCTGGGCATCACCTGCTCCACCTGGGGCTAGACTGCACTTCTTACCAATAAATCCAGAAGGCTTGCTCCGCAGATGCTTTTTTGGCCTACAAACATGGAGTTCTAGTGCCCATGTTTTGGTAAGTTCTTAAATGCTTAAATGTCCTCACTTCTTCCTTTTCCCTATTCACATTATTATGTGTGAGCTTGTTATGCCTGAAGACTCCTTCTCAGTGCCTACAGCTGCCAGGTCCCACCTTGATCAACAGCAGTGGTTCTCAACCGTCCTAATGCCACAACCCTTCAATACAGTTCCTCATGTTGTGGTGACCCCCAACCATAAAATTATTTTCGTTGCTACTTCATAACTATAATTGTGCTACTGTTATGAATTGTAATGTAAATATCTGATATGTAGGAGACCCCCAAAGGCGTCGTGACCCACAGGTTGAGAACCACTGGTCTGTAGGGAATTCTACCAAGAAGGAGCGGGGAGCTGTGGGGGCTTGACCTTGCCGATACCCTCTTCCCCACCTCCCATATCATCTTCAGGCTACAGGGAAGATGGGGAGCCCAAACCTGTGATGTCCTCTACCCTTTTACCTTCTGCCCCTGCCTGGGGTCTTTGGGCGTCTTGTCCTGCCACCACCATTCTTGGCAGATTGTTCTCCCTTACTTGGCTTGTAACCAGGAGAAAATATTTTCCTTTGGTTTGCCTTGGACAAAAGGATCTTTTCAAAAGTACTTTACTGGGAAACTTAGTGGAAGCAAAGGAATAAACAGAGAATCTGTAGATATACATAGATCCACACGTTTCCAGAGTCCCATCCTAATTCTGAGTTCCCAGACTCTAGGCTTTCTGGAGACTGAGCTATGGGTTTTGCTTCCTTTCTTTGACCTGTCACCTCAGGCTGGTCCTATTTTTAGGTCAGAGGGTTTTTGGCATCCAAGTGCAGATAACTGCACGAATCTGCAATTCCAGCTCTTAACACAAAGTTGTCATGTGGTTCTTTACTCTTATTTTTCCCTTGCTCCCCTCAATCCTACCTTGTTCTACCTCCACATTTTAGGTACCCACTTCAATTTTTTCATTTCCTTAAAACCTGCATGTATGTTTGTACGAATTGAGTATCAGTGTATGTCGCTATGCTTTTTTTATTTTTTGAGACAGAGTCTTATTATGTCGCTCTCAGTAGAGTGCCCTGGCATCACAGCTCACAGCAACCTCAAACTCCTGGGCTTAAGTGATTCTTTTGCCTCAGCCTCTCAAATAGCTGGGACTACAGGTGCCCATCACAATGCCTGGCTATTTTTTGTTGCAGTTGTCATTGTTGTTTAGCTGGCCTGGGCTGGGCTCAAACCTGCCAGCCTTGGTAAATGTGGCTGACACCGTAACCTCTATGCTATGGATGCTGAGCCTGTCTCTATGCTTTTAATGTAAACTGACTTTTTTTTTCTTGCTTCCTCCTTACCACTCTTTTTGTGATTCATCCATGTTGTCTGTACATTGAGTTTGTCACATCTTTTCTCTTCATAGCAGTTCACAGAATACTCCCAACGTCCTATCCAGCATTTGGGTTATGGTCATCATACTTTTTTCCATCTTGATGGATTAATAGTATTTTGTTAATATATATATATATATATTTTTTTTTTTTTGCAGTTTCTGGTTGGGGCTGTGTTTGAACCCACCACCTCAGGCATATGGGGCCAGCGTCCTACTCCTTTGAGCCACAGGCGCCGCCCATATTTTGTTAATATTTTAATTTGCATTTCTCTCAGTGCTAGCCAATAACTATTCTGTGTATTTTTTTTAGCCTTTCAACCCTCTTGTGAATTTGCTGTTCATTTCCTTTGCCCATTTTTCTGTATGGTTCTTGACTTATTTCCTTTTTGATAGAAATCGTAGTGAATCTTTGTATGTTCTAGATATTAACCCCTTACTGGTTTTATTTATTTATTTATTTCACTTTGTCACCCTTGGTAGAGTGCTGTGGCATCACAGCTCACAGCAACCTCAAACTCCTGGGCTCCAGTGATTCCTCTGCCTCAGCTTCTCAAGCAAGTGGGGACCACAGGCGCTCACCACAATGCCCAGCCATTTTTAGAGACAGGGTCTCTGGCTCAGGGTGGCCTCAAGCCCTTGAACTCAAGCAGTCTACTCAGCTCCGCCTCCCTGAGTGCCAGGATCACAGACATGAGCCACAGCGCCCCCTTGCTGGTTTTAGATGCTGCATATATTCCCCCCACTCCTATCAGATGTCACATAATACTGCCTGTGCTGTCATGGCTGAATAGAAATCTGTTATTTTGATGTACTTGTATCTGTTAATTTTTGACCTTAAAAGTGTGATTTGGGGAGTCTTATTTAAGAAATCTTTTCCTAGCTGAGTGTGATGACTTATTCATACTGTAATCCCAGTGCTTTGGGAGGCCCAGGCAGGAGGACTGCTTGAGGCCATGAGTTTCAGACCAGGCAACATAGTGAGACCCAATTTCTTTTTCTTTTTTTTTTTGTAGAGATAGAGTCTCACTTTATCGCCCTGGGTAGAGTGCCATGGCGTCGCACAGCTCACAGCAACCTCCAACTCCTGGGCTTAGGCGAGTCCCTTGCCTCAGCCTCCCGAGTAACTGGGACTACAGGCGCCTGCCACAACACCCGGCTATTTTTCTGTTTTGCAGTTCGGCCGAGGCCGGGTTTGAACCCGTCACCTTCGGCATGTGGGGCCGGCGCCCTACTCGATGAGCCACAGGCGCCGCCTGTGAGACCCAATTTCTACAAAAAATTAAAAAATTGGATGTGCGTGGTGGCATGTGCCTGTAGTCCTAGCTACTCAGGAGACGAAGGCTGAAGGATACCTTGAGCTCAGGAGTTTGAGGCTATAGTGAGCTATGACTGCACCACTGCACTCCAGCCAGGGCGACAGAGTGAAACCCCTGTCAAAAAAAAAGAAGAAGACTTCTTGGGGTTTGATGGAATGCTTGGTCTTTCCTATAGCAGAGTTCCTATTTGTCTCTCTGGGACTGACACTAGATTTGTCCTCTTTGTGTCCTTGGGCTGGCTCACTCATTGGTGGCTGTTTCCTTTTCCTGGTGGGGAAGGGCCCTTTTGCTCTTGGGTCTGTCTTGCTCTGGGGAGAGCATGAAGCCTGACCTCAACTCGGGTTGCTGGAGGGCTGGAGGGCTGGAGCCAGGGGCAGGGAGGAGAGAAGGGGGCATGGGTCCTGACCGTTCCTGTCCTGTAGGCTCGTGGTGGCAGTGGAGGAGGCCTTCACTCACATTAAGCGGCTGCAAGAAGAGGAGCAGAAGAATCCCAGAGAGGTGATGGACCCCCGGGAGGCTGCCCAGGCCATCTTCGCATCCATGGCCCGTGCCATGCAGAAGTATCTTCGGACCACGAAGCAGCAGCCTTACCACACCATGGAAAGCATCTTGCAGCACCTTGAATTCTGCATCACGCACGACATGACGCCTAAGGTGGGCTGTTCTGCCCCCATCAGCCTTCTTCTTCCCCCCCCTTCTCTTCTCATCCACTTTCATTTCCCCTTACTCTCTCACTTCTTTCCTCACTTCCCACCCCTGTCCTTCTCCCTTTGATACTTCCTCCTTAGAATCTCTTCACTTATCCCTATCCCATCCACCCTGTCTGCATGGGGTGAAGCTCTCAGGTGGATGAGGGGAAGGGGGCCTTTGAGATCATATAGGGGATAGCCGTGACCTATTTCTTATTACTGTGAGGCCCTGGGATTTCTAGATACATCCTCCTCCTCCCTTCCTCTCCCCTGGATGGTCTACGCTCATTTTTAGCCATTTGAACCACTCTTGTGTTCTGTCACCAGCTTCCCAGAATTGTTTTCCCTGAGCTCCCCTGGGTGGACAGGTAGTTAAAGGTGTTGCATTTGAATTTTGACATCTCTGGCTCACTCCCGGTCAGCATGAATCATACGAGCTGTGTGGGAAGGAAGGAAGAAGGAGGGAGGGCTCGCCGGGGGCCTGGCCATGTACAGGGAGAGAGCAGAAGAGTGAGTGCGGGGACCCAGGCTCCAGGCCCATCTCTGAGGAGCTACATCACTTTGGAGGGTTCTGCAGCAGCTGATCTCAGGCTCCTTCCAGCTCTAACACACCATGATTCTAGCTGATATGCATACAGTGAACTCAGGGACGTCTTGGTTGTCTGTGGAAGCTGTGCCCCGTGGGACAAGGATAGTGGGTGAGTGAGAGAGATTCCCACACAGCCCCTCCGTCCTCCCCAGGCTTTCCTGGAGCGTTACCTGGCAGCTGGACCCACCATTCAGTATCACAAGGAACGCTGGCTGGCCAAACAGTGGACACTGGTGAGCGAGGAACCAGTGACCAATGGGCTCAAGGATGGCATCGTTTTCCTCTTAAAACGCCAGGACTTCAGCCTGGTGGTCAGCACCAAGAAGGTCCCATTCTTCAAACTCTCCGAGGAATTCGTGGATCCCAAGTCTCACAAGTTTGTCATGAGGCTGCAGTCTGAGACCTCGGTGTGACTGTGCAACAGCAGTGGGGGTGGGAGACCCTGGGGGCTCCCGAGGGGGCGGGAGGGGCACAGTTCTCAGGCCCAGCCGAATTCCTGCCACTCTTCTTCCTCCTGCTCTTATGTTTTTTGTTTTTTTTTTACTTGAATGAACTTACTCACACCCTCACCCTGTCTCCTCCCTCTTACTGTTTTACCCCATGTGAACCTGGAGAGACCATCCTGCTGTCACTAGTACCTGGGACCCCTCCCCCGCCCCCTGCAATTTCTGTGTCATTCTGGGCCCTGCAGGGATGGGTCCTGTCTCCCTTTCCTTCCACTTGCCTCTCCCGGGTGGCAGTCTTTTCTGGAAGGGCACCAGTCCCTGCTGCTTATGTCTCCCCCCGTGGACCCCAACTCACACACCCAGGTTCTTGTAGCAGGTCTCTCCCGGGCCCCCAACAGGGTTTCTCTGGGGGCACAGATGTGGCTCCAGATAGCACAGTGCCAAACCCCTCCAGGGCAGCAGTTGCTCCCCTGCCTCTCCCCCCAACAGAATAAACCCCGAGTTCTGGGGCAAGGATACTCCTGCTGTGTGGCTGAGTTAGGAATCTTAGCATCTCCTTGCCAGGGTTGTTTCCAGCTGATAGAGCCTCACACCCCCAGCCACACATATTTAGAGCAAGGGAAGATCCCGTCCTTTTTCCAGAAGTCTCCACCTTCCTTCTGAGTTGTAGGGTCACATGACCACAGGAAGATTGAGGTGGAAAGATTCTTAACCACCGTTCCTGGGCCTTAGGGAAAGGTACCTTTCTTCCAATGTGTCTTTCTGAGGCAGCCCCTGAAGGAAAGGGCAGAATAGATCACTGAGGTTTTGGAGAGACCCGTCATTGATCCCTGTCCTCTGACCTACCTACCCTTTTGTTCCTGCCCTCCCCAGTGAAGGATGGCATGCAGACTCCTGTGCAGACTTAGTGGCTTGTAGACCCTGACCCAGCCTCTGTGCTCTTAGACAAGTGTTTTCTTCCTTCACCAGCCACCCTGTCCTGCTGTTTTCTCATGACTCCAGAGCCCTGTTGGGACGAGCCAGCAGCTCCTCCTCACCCCCTGCCTTAAGTCCAGTTCTTTGCCTCAGGGGTCTCTTTTCCTTGGCCTTCCAGTGTCCCCTCCCCTTCTCTCCCTGTCTGATTCTCTGGGCTCTGGGCTCCCTCTGTGTTGGGGTGAGTGACCAGGATAACTGCCTTTTGTGGGTACTTAGCCTCTCACTCTATTTTAGCTTCCATAGTCTTTGCACCAAATTTAAAATCTTGATAATTTAGATCTCATTTTCAGCAAAATTTGCTGGCCCTCTAATACATTTCAGTGTAAATCTGAGCCATTAAATTAGCCACCTTTAAATTATGTCATTTTTGCCAAGGAGGCTAGAAATTGGAAGCACATGCCCTAAGCCAGTCCTCTAAATAGCCCAGTGTCCTTTACTGGCCTTTCTTTCCCCTGGAAAACTCATTGGTACTTGCCTTGCAGAGCAGAGCACATCCCGGGATAAGGTCCCATGCTCTCCCCCTGGGAAGCCTCTTCTCTGTGTAGTGGCAGCCGTTTCTTCTCCTGTCCTTTCAGAAAAGGCACACTTGTCCCCCTTAACCACTCCTATTTGCTAGAGAGGGACTTATCAGCCAGTGCTCACTTTGTCCCCCTGAGGGGCAAGCTGGGGGTTTGGGGATAAGCTTATGTGAAATACGTCCTGTCCTGGGAGTCTGGGAAGGTATCTTTTCTTCTCTTCAAAAACCTGGTTTCAGAGGAGTCCCTTCTGGGTCACATAAATACCTCACTATCCTGGATGGTGATTGGGTTATTGCCTTTGGGGGCAGGATGGGGTGTGGTGTGGTTTGAGGAGCAGGTTGGGGGAGGGAGAGGGAAAGTATTTGGGATCTCAGTTGCTACCCTAGATGAGGGACTGGGGGAATGTTTATTTTAAGAACCTGCCATGTTTTTAATCACTGTGATTTTTTCATTACCTTTTCCTAAAAAGAAAAAGAATCTCCCCCCTCCCCCAACTCCCTAAGGACTAAGGGCTGTGACTGAGAATGATAGCATTTTGGTCCTTTGCATCAGAACTGTGGTATCGTTGTCTTTGATTATTATTATTATTTTTGTTTTTGAAACGTCAGGATGGATTGTCAGATGTATGGCTGTGTATCTTTGCTTCTCCTCCATGGGAAGTTGTCTCCATGCTGTGAACTCCTGTGGGCCTGCAGCTGACTTGGTCACTCAGTTTCCCCACTCTGCCTCCCCTCCCATGCGGGACCTGCCCATTCTCCCGCTTCGGGGTATGCCCACCTATTGGCCCCCCACCCCATCACCATAGGGGTGCTGTGGCTGGGCCTCTCCAGTGTCCTTTTCTGTCACCCATGGCCTCCTAGCCCATGCCCGCTGTGCCTACTAGGCTTCCCTTTTCATCACCTCGAGTGCTTGCCCTCCTTCCCACCACATCAGGACACTGTGCCTCAGTCCCTCACCTACCTCACCACTTTGCCGCTATCCCACTGGTCTCTTTCTCCTGAAGGAGTCTTTGTGCTCTCTCTGTTTATTCTTATTTCCCTCTAGTCTCTCATTTTTTCTTCCCATCCCACTCCATTTCGGCCCTTAATCTTTCACTTCCCCAACCTGCTCGGTATTCTCCTTGCAACCCTGATGCACCTGTGATGAGACATCAGGGTCCCTGGAACGTCTCATCTGCAACATTTGTTTCCCAGGGTTTGCTCTTCTCTCTGCCTCTGTTAGGTCCAGATGAGCCCCACTGTCCCTTTGTGGTGTCTGTCTGTCTGTCTTCTCTTTCCTCTGCCCTTCCCATGGGCAGTATCTGCTGATGAACTCAGTCCTGGTGTGTGATTGTTGTGACTTGTTCTGTGCGCAAAAGGAAGGGGGCTTTCTGGGTCTCTTCCGAGTGAGATTGTAAATGTAGACTCTTCCACTTTTGGATCTAGATTTTTTTTCTTTTTTGGGGGGGAGGGGTTACAGAGCTGAGACCTTGTGCATGCCTGTAGAAAATTGTAAAATGTAAATTTTTTTTAATATATAAAAAGCTTGTTTTTACAGTTTGCAGTGGATCTAAACATTATGGCAATTTTAGGGATTTTTTTTTCTTAAACATAGGAACTAAAACTGTACAAATTTTTTTTATATAAAATAAAGACATTTGACTTTTGTGGGGGCATTCTGTTTTTTTTTTTTAAACAGGAATGGGAGCAATAGAAGGTCAGAGAGTAAGTCTATGCTCCTTGCTAGGGGTGAAGGGGCCAGGAGGGGGCAGTGTGAGCTTGCCAGCTGCTCTGCAGGTCCTCGGCATGTGTTGACCTCGCTTACTCTGTACCCTGATTCTGAGGACAGAGGAAAGTAAGAATGAGAGTTCTCAGCTGCTTCTTGGGGGGCAGGAGGGAGGTTTGTCAGAATGAGCAGAGAAAAGAAGATCACTTTTCGGATCCATCCTGTGAAGCAAGCTGTGTCTGTGCGGCTTTTAGGTAAGGGGTAAGAGTAGGTTTCTAAACATCTTTCTAAAACAGAAGGTGCCAGAGACATTTCAGGGAATAGTTGAGATTTCAGTCAATAGTGATAGCTCTTAACATTTCACCGAGAAAAACCCCGGAAGCCTCCCTCAGTTCTAAGTATCTAGAGGGACATTGTTTAGTTGCGGTGCTTGTAATCAGGCAGTAGAATCACCATCAAGTGACAAGGCCCTTCTACCAACCTTACCCAGGCCTGACTTTCTGTGTGATTTTGGGCAGGACAGAAATCCTGCATAGAAACAGCTTTCTAAGGCTAAAACCAAACAAACTCCCCTGTGTGGAGGTGTCCCGTTTGCTAACGGGGTTTGCTCCTCTTCTCCGCTGCCTCATGCTTTGCCAGGCTCTGGGACACAGAGACAAGAGAGATTTGGTTCTTATCCTGGAGGATGACCCAACCTACAAGAGGCGACTGAGCAGGGGACTTAGTCGAAGGCTGCATGGCATTCTCTCCATAGTCCTGGATGGATTCTAAGGAGCTCAGGGGTCTTTCCGTCAGGAAATTTTGGGAGTTTGTATAAGACTTAAGAGATGGTAACATGATGTCCTTGAACTTAGGTTTTGTTCACCTAGGTATTCCTAGAATCTGTACCAGTTCCTCACATATAGTTGGCACTTTATAAAAAATTACTGAACAGCTAATGCAATAAAAAAGCTAACAGTACTACAGGGGCACATGAAAGGGATCATTTGCCTGCTGCTTCTCCCTTTAAAATTTTGCTCAAGTTTTTCTCATGTGAAAACAAACAAAAACACTTCCCTTGAAACTGCATCCCCCATTCTCACAGCCCTGTTCTTTTCGTAACTGGGCTTGTAGAAGAAGAGTTTCACTCGCTGTGTTCTGTTCACCTCAGAGTCTACTTTTGACTTATTGTGACCAAATTTCTACCCTGGATGCCTCTGAAATTATTCTTTCTCTTAATGACCAAGTATAATAAGCACCTCTTAGTTGAGTAGGTATCAGTGCTTATGATGTTCCAGCCTGGTGCCGAAGTGCTTTGGCTGGTGCAGACACTGGATGTAAGTGTTGCTCTCACTGTGATAGCCTCTGTAAACCCTCCAAGAGCCTGCCTGACCTTATGGGCCTCCTCCCCTGCTATTAGCCCTGGGAATTAATAGATTTAAGATCAAATCTCAATATTGGATCAGTAGCATTATATTTTCTCTAGAGCTTTGCTGAAAGCAAAAATGATGATTCCAACAATTTGTTGTGTAGCAAAGGGTATTTGTAACTTAGCTGAAAGGATGTGTTTTCCCTGGAAGTACTTAATATATCACTGAAGCTCGGGACTCAGCTCGGTGGATTGTTAGGATCATGCCTGGGATTTGTTGGCATTGTATGTGATTACATGACATATGTGATCACGTATGTGCTGCCGTATGTGATTTTCTAGCCTTTGCCTTTGGAATGCCGCCAAGAGAGGGAACTGGCGGCTGAGGTTCTGAAAAGACAGGGGGAACGTTAGACTTGTTCTTAGTTACTCGGTATTGGTTTTTTGTTGTTGTTTGGAGCAGTTTGATGCCAACTGTTTAAAGTAGCTGCTGGCTGCTTATTTGTTAGTTTAAGCACGTGATGGAAATACTCTTCCAATTGCTGGAAAGCCTGGGGGTAGGGGAAAGCCAGCTTTTGGAAAACCGTTACAGCCATAGTGCATGTGTGGTCATGGAAGGTACTAGAAAGTTAGTAAAGGACCATCACATAGTAGATTTTGGAGAATAATCTTCCTTGTCCAGCTCCCCAGTTTCTCTTTAGACTGAAAATGGAGTCCCTTGTTACAGAGAGCACGGCAGACAGGATACCTTGGCTCATAACAACAAATACCTCTTGTAAGTGTGTGGAGAATAGGAGAGAAGTTACTGGGTTAGGGTTGGAAAACCTGGGAAAGGCCTTGGCTTCTCTCATTTTCTCTCAGCAAGTTTTGGGGGGATGCTTGCTATGTGCTAGGCACTGCTATACAAAGATAGACAATACATTGCCCCAATTCCCTGGGAGCAAAGGTTCTAGGGAAATCTGGGAAATTTCCTGAGCAAGTGCACTGTTCCCTAGAGGTGGTAAGTGCCAGCAGCAAGGGGCAGAGCCGGCACTAGAAGTGTTCTGAGCGTGATAAGTAAGCTAATTTGATGCTTCTGCCCACAAAGCACAATCTGTATTCTCTGATGTCCTTTAAAGAATCTGTTTGGTTGAAAAAAATTAGAGGGTAAGATCTTGGGTTGTGTCTCAACTCTTCTTGCTCCAGGGCATAATTAGTTCACACTGCTGTTTCACCCAGGGCAATCACATAAAGTGAATGTGTGAAGCTACTGTATATGGTACCGTAATGGAATATACGTGCCATCATAAATTTGTTCAGACCCATAGAATGTACAGCACCAATTGTGATCCTTGACAGAAATTACAAACTGTGGGTGATAATGATGCGTTGATGTGGGTTCATCAATTGTAATGAATGTCCCTCTCTGGTGGGGGATGTTGATAATTGGAGGGGCTGTGTCTGTGAAGGTGGATGACGTTTTTGGGAAATCTCTGTACCTTCCACTTAATTTTCCTGTGGACTTGAAACTACCCTAAGAAATAAAGTATCAAAGAACAAGAAACAAAACACCAAGCACAATGCCACCTTGTTCTAGACACAGGTCTAGCACGTGCTATCAAAGTAATAGCATAGGTATCTGTGATTAAGGGGAAAAAAGTGAAATTATATGCTATTCTCCTGAATCCCTTAAACTGTGTTACTGTGAAGCTTAGAAATCTGATAAATAAACTGAAGAGGAAGGGGGGGTGTCTGGCAATTCATCTGTGACAGCTCAAAATTTGCATGAGTGGACTTAAATGAGTCAGAGACATTAGTGAAGGCTTTTGCTCCTTTCGAGTTCCTGTTAATGTTAGTTCTCTCTGATAGACAAATGTGCAATTTTAGGGTGGGGTTAACTGGGATAGTTTTTACTGTAATAAAGAACTTTTGTTGAGGGACTGCTTGTCTTTTGCCAGTTTATTTATATCCTGACACAGTACCTCTGGCCTCAAAGATGGAACCCAATTAAGAATAAAGCAGGGAGGCCAGGCATGGTAGTTCATGTCTTTATTTCCATCACTTTGGGAGGCTCGCTTGAGTTCAGGAGTTCAAGAGCAGCTCAAGCAAAAGTGAGGCCCCATCTCTACAAAATTGAAAAATTAGCCAGGCATGGTGGCTTGTGCCTATGGTACTAGCTATTCAGGAGGCTGAAACAGGAGGATCGCTTGAGCCCAGGAGTTTGAGGTTGCAGTGAGATATAATGAGCTATGATGATGCCACTGTGCTCTCCCCTGGCCAACGAGCAAGACTGTCTAAAAAAATAAAAAGCGGGAAAACTAACATTGAAGATTTTATTTTTGGAGACTGGTGTGAAATCTGGGAATTTGAAGCTAGGGAACCTGTTTCCTGGATTGAAATATTCAAGTGGATTTTATTTTTATTTTATTTTATTTTATTATTTTTAAATTAAATCATAGTTGTGTACATTAATGCAATCATGGGGTACAATGTGCTGGTTTTATATGCAATTTGAAATATTTTCCTCAAACTGGTTAACATAGCCTTCATGGCATTTTCTTAGTTATTGTGTTAAGATATTTATATTCTACATTTAGTAAATTTCACCTGTACCCTTCTAAGATGCACTGTAGGTTTATTCTATGTTGAAGTAGGTCTCCCAAATAGAATTTTGTAGTCCTAGCTACTTGAGAGGCTGGGGAAGGAGGATCACTTGAGCCCAGGTACTACCATAGCCTCCAACTCCTGGGCTCAAGTGATCTTCCTTCCCCAGCCTCTCAAGTAGCTACCACCAGGCCTGGCTAATTTTTTTTTTTTGTTTTTTGAAACAGAGTCACTTTGTCACCCTCAGTAGAGTGCTGTGGTGTCACAGCTCACAACAACCTCAAACTCTTGGGCTCAAGTGATTCTTTTGCCTCAGCCTCCCAAGTAGCTGAGACTACAGGCGCCCACCACAACAGCTGGCTAAGGCCTGGCTAATTTTTAAATTTTTTGTAGAGATGGAGTCTTGCTTTATTGCCCAGGCTGGTCTTGAACTCCTATATTCCAGCAGTCCTTCTTCCTTGGCCTCTCAAAGTGTTGGGATTTATAGGCATGAGCCTCTATAGTAGGCTTCTTCTCGAGTTTCTTTGCCCAATTTGTGATGACAATGCAAACTTTAAGATCAAGATCATAAAAAAAAGAAAAAAAGATCAAGATCATAATGATCATGTAGTTGAATGTTATTGGAAATTGACTTATGTGTGTTCAGTGTTCTTCACTCCATTGTTGAACTAATATTTGTTAAGCATTTACCACGTATCAGAAGCTATGCTAGGTACTGGTGACATGGCAGTGAATAACACAGGTGTGGTGTTTGTTTTTATTTTTATTTATTTTTTTTTTGAGACAGAGTCTTACTATGTCGCCCTCAGTAGAATGTCATGGCCACAGTTCACAGCAACCTCAAACTCTTTGACTGAAGTGATTATCTTGCCTTAGCCTCTGAAGTAGCTGGGACTACAGGCACCTGCCACAATGCCCAGCTATTTTTTTTTGTTGTAGTTGTCATTGTTTGGCAGGTCTGGGTTGGGTTCGAACCCTCCAGCTCCAGTGTATATGGCTGGCGCCCTACCCACTGAGCTACTGTTGCCGCCCTGGTCTTTGTTTTTAAACAGTGATCATGTAATTTCAAATGTGATGCTTGTAATGAAGGAGTATAAGGGGCTACAGGACCTGACCAAGTGAAGGATATCAGGGAAGATTTCCTTGAAATAAATACCAGTTCAGCTCCATGGAAAAACTTCTGTTTGAAAGGGTAGGTCACAAAACCTTTTTATATTATTATTATTATTAGTTTCTGGTGAGGGCTGGGTTTGAACCCGCCACCTGCGGCATATGGGGCCGGCGCCTTACTCCTTTGAGCCACCCAACACAAAAACTTTTTAAACAGGAAGAACTTCCTCTTTTTCTTTCTTTTCTTTTTTTTTTTTGAGACAGAGCCTCAAAGTGTTGCCCTGGGTAGAGTGCTGTGGTGTCACAGCTCACAGCAACCTCAAACTCTTGGGTATAAGTCATTCTCTTGCCTCAGCCTCCCAAGTAGCTGGGACTACAGGCACCCATCACAATGCCTGGCTATTTTTTTTGTTGTTGCAGTTGTCATTGTTTACCAAGTCTGGCTGGGCCCAAACTCGCCAGATTCGGTGTATGTGGCTGACACCCTGCTCACTGAGCTCTTTTTTTTTAATGAGGAAACTGTGTCCAAGTAATTGCTGTCCAAGAAACAAGTGTCAAAATCATTGGACCTTGGGAAGTTGTCAAAAGATTTTCTGAAATCTTTTAATTTTAATAAAAAATGTTTCCTCAAAACTGCTGGCAAGTATGTGGAGAAAAGGGGATTCTCATACACTGTTGATGGGAAGGTAAATTAGTGCAACTACCGTGGAAGTGTGGAGATTCCCCAAAACACTAAAAATGAAATTATCATATGATTCCGCAATCTCATTGCTGGATATATATCCAAAAGAAAGGAAGTGAGTACATCAAAGAGATATCTACACTCCCATGTTTGTTGCAGCACTATTCACAATAGTCCAGATATAAAATCAACCTAAGTGCCTGGAGGTGAATCATGAGTCTAGGCCATGATCAGAAAATGAAGGCCTAGTGGTCCCAATGGACATCACCTGGTTTTCCATCCCCAAACGAGGTGCAGCAAGATCAAGACCATGTTAACTATTTTTGACCGGGAAAGTGTCATCCATCACGAGCATGCTCCTTCTGGCCACACAATTATAAGAGCACTACCTCAGTGTCCTTCATTGGTCGAGAGATGCAAAGCCATGAAAATGGCTGCAGCTGTGGGCAAGTGGTGACTGGCAGCGTCATCACGTCAACGCCCTGCTCCCGTATCACGTCTGATGAAACATCGAATCACGTGGGTGACTCAGCCCCGCCGCAGCCCATGTGACTGTGACTTCTGGCTTTTCCCCAAACTAAAATTGCCTGTGAAAGGGAAGAGATTTCAGACCATCTATGAAGCAACTGATGGTGATTACAACAAAGGATTTTGCAGAGTGTTTTTGAACAGTGGAACAGGGGCTGGGAGCACTGTATGAGGTCCCAAGGTGCCCACTTTGAAGGGGACTGTGGCATCATGGCATAAAATGTTTCTTGTATCTTCCCCATGGATGTCTCTGCTTTTCACATTACATGGTTGGATACTTTCCAGACAGACCTTGTATACATATATACACATATACTTGGTTGATACTAAAGAGAGGGGAACCTTTGTAGGAGCCCCTTACCCAGAATGTGCTGTCCGTCACCTGCCAAGGCTCTTTCTGAGGGCAAGGTCTTTACCTCACCAAGCTCATCAACAGATCCTGAAATGGTATTTACTATTTGAGGAGTATTCTGAGTTAAACATTTTCAGTTAAGAATTTTATTTTCCCTTGGATTTTCTTTTCTTTCTTTCTTTCTTTTTTTTTTTTTTGAGACAGAGCCTCAAGCTGTCACCCTGGATAGAATGCTGTGGCTTCACAGCTCACAGCAACCTCCAATTCCTGGGCTCAAGCAAGTCTCCTGCCTCTGCCTCCCAAGTAGCTGGGACCATAGGTGCCCGCCACAATGCCCGGCCATTTTTGGTTGCAGCCGTCATTGTTGTTTGGCGGGCCTGGGCTGGATTTGGACCCGCCAGCTCAGGTGTACGTGGCTGGCGCCTTAGCCGCTTGAGGCACAGGTGCCGAGCTTTTCCTTTGGATTTTCAAATTTTTTTCACGTGGAAATCTTTCTTCCTAGGATTCCTGGTCTGGCACACATTGTGGCTAAAGAAATGCCCAGGAAGGCTTGCTGAGTGCAGAAGTCAGCTGTGGGGTGCTGTAAGGGGGTCATGACTGGTCCAGACATTCATTTTTCATGAAGAAATTAAAGAGAAATAACATTTTAAGAATGGAGTAAAGCCAGCTATACATATGGAAGAGCAATTGTAAATAAGAAATCTAATTTATTAATTTGCAACAACTGGTGGATCTAGTTTAGGAACAGGAGTTGGTCATCTATACAGGCAGATTCCTGATGGGACAGACCAAATTGACAAATTAGCATCCTGTCTGTTATGTCCAGAACCAGACAGGAGGAACTGGAACTTTTCTGAAAGGACATTACTCAGTGGTGCAGTATGGCAGTCTCCTTACCCCATTTTCTGCATTCTGCCCTGGGGGTTCTCCTCCCAAGGTTTGAAATACATTCTGGGTACCTGGTCACACAGCTCTGGGTGATGAATGTGGGCTCTGGAGTCATTGTGCTTTGGTTTTTCTTCCAGCTTTACCCTAGTAGCTATGACCTTGGGGAAATTTTCTGTTTCTTCACCTTTAAAATGAAGATAATGATATAGTGCCAACTCCATAGGGATGTTGGAAATGTGACTGAGAAAATATTCATAAACTGCTTAGACATGCCCGGCATGCAGTAAGCACCCAATAAAGTCAGCTATGTGCCAAGTACTCTCAAATCTCAGTTTCTTGCCCTGACTTCACCCCATTACACCACACATAAATTTAGGTGCTTATTTGACACCTACACAAAGACATCTCAGAGCTGTTTTAAACTTACTATGAAACAGAACTGATTCCAGCACCACCATCCACCTACTTGCTCAAGCTAAAAATCTCAGACGTCATCTCTGATGCCTCTTTTGTTCATTTCCCACATCCAGACCTTTCATCTGTCCTTGGAACATGTCATCCTCATTTTCAGTGTAGGGCCCGTGCATCAGGGGTTCCTTTTGCCTGGAATGCTTTCCACTCAAGTTTTATGTATCAAATTCATGCCATTCAAATGTCAGATTAATGTCACCTCCTTATAGAGAGGCTTTTCATAAAAAACTAATATAAAGTACTTGTACGTCTGTAATGTCCTCGGAAGATTGATAGTGTTTATCTCTGGAGCAGAGGGCAATGACTTAACCAGGCTCTGGGGTTAAGCTCATTGGGTTAAGGCTATGTCAGCAAGCTTTGTGCTTACTTTCAATTTCAAGTGACTGGCAGTGATCCAGGCTCAAGTAAATGAACTTGATTTTGGTCTGCCCAAAGATTTATGTCTTCACTACCAACACCATTTATTTTAGCTTTGAGCATCCCTTGACTAAGTGGCCACTGCCTATTGCCTGATGGCTGGTGTTGTTGGGCTTATTGTTCCATCACAGTAACATCCCTCCCGCCTCCCACTCAGAGAATGAACAACCACCAAGCACCATTAGGGCACCTTCCTTTGATTTTATTTCTCATCCTTCAGCCTCACTGACAGGCAGAACAGTGGAGATCCTCATTCCCCACCTCTCACCCACTTCTGATGTGAGAACATTAGCCGCAGGATCCTGGTGAGTCTCTCCTATCTCCCAAACAGGCCTGGAAAGGAGTCCTTTTCCTTTCTTCCTCCAGAAATCCATATCTCTGTCAGCATCTTATCCTCAATGCCAAACTGGCAGCAACTGTGGAATAGCCTGAGATTTCCTGCCACTTGCAAGCCAATAAGTTTGCCTGCCACTATTCCAGGGATACTAAAAGAAGACACGAGACTCCTGGGTCAGAGACAAAGGACTGCATTGCTCATGGCCTGGGAGGCAGCTTGAGCTGCAGTGGTTTGTCTTGTCTCCAAGTTCCGCTGGGTGACCCAGAACAGCCCAAGTGGATGCTCTGCACATAGTAGGTTTGTTTTACAGTTGAGGAACCCTCTCTGAGGAAACCCTAGCATTTTAAAGGAGACTTATAGGGGACACAGATACCCTTACACTCTGCCTGTTTCACAGAGTTGTTTTTCAGACTCCTTTTCACTGATTTTCCAATATCAAGTCCCTGACTGGGTATCTGACCTGTTAGATGCTACCCATGAGTCAATGTAGATGTGTACCTCAGGGAATCTCTCTTTCCAAACAAAGTGGATGACTAGATATGCCACTTCAGGTTCTGCCTGCTGGAGAGATTGTCTTTCGTCACTGACTTTGAAGCCTCCACTGAGTGGGGTGCAGTGCCCATCTGGGGCTGGTACAGTGCGTAGATCCAGGGCATGTTGTTTCTTCCTTCATTAGGCTGTAGGTGTGGGGTGAGGGAAAGGTAGAAAAGCAGTTGGAGGAATTACTAAACTACCTGCTTATGCAACTTACTGTGTACTCTGGACTGGTCTTAAGATCTGGTTTTGTATATTCCACTTCTCTTTCATAATGGATTGCTGCCAGGCATGTTCGCTTTTACAGATGGTTCAGATAACACCCAGCTCGTGATGGGCAGTGTGTTGGTGTCCCAAGGTGGACATTCAGTCTCTACCAGCTCTCAGAAGCCAGGAACTGCTTTTCAGATGGGGAAAGGTTGTCAGCACAAGAGGGAACCAGCTTTCAGAAAGTCTCTAGTCTAGGGGGTCCCAAAAACCCCTAAAGGGGAGAAAAATCAATCTAAGTTTGATTTAAAAAAAAACCCCTAAAGGGGAGAATCTAAGTTTGATTTTAAAAAAGTACAAAAGACTTCAGGCCTATATCTCTGTTTTTTAAAAAGATAAAAATGATAAATTTATTATAATTTTAGTTGTAACTATAAAGTTATAATTTTAAAGGACTAGAAGATCTTTTTTTACCAAGTTTTAGAAAGTTTAAATATTATTTGGTAAAATAAAAACAAAAGAACTAAATTTTAATTTAATTTTACTTATGTTCCTGATAATTAAATTGTTTTATGATGATTTGGGGTTACATAATGTCTGCCACTTTTTGCTATTTTATTCCACACACACAAAAAATGTAAGTAAGGCATATTAATGAATTCAAAACTTTATATTTCTGTTCTAGCAAAAAACTAGATTTATGGAACTATCTAAATTCCTTACAATTGTTCTTCGTCTTCTTCTTCTTTTTTTTTTTTTTTGCAGTTTTTGGCCAGGGCTGGGTTTGAACCTGCCACCTCTGGTATATGGGGCTGGTGCCCTACTCCTTTGAGCCACAGGCACCACCCCTTATAATTGTTCTATAGGTTAAATAAGTAATTACCTATTCTATCATTTAAAAATATGTGCATCTAAAAATAGATACATGCATTACATTGAATTACAATTTAAATAAGTGCTAAGTCTGTATAATTAGTTCTTTTATATGAATCATAGACAATATTGCACATTATATAGACCTACAAACCTAATCTACTTATACTATCTGTGTAGAGTTTTAAGGTGTTACTGTTTTCTGACAATTTCTCAATATTAACAGTGTAGTCCATCTGAATATTGATTAAAATATATTTTCCAAGTTTCTTAATGGACTTTGAACCTAATATAGTATTGAATTATTAATTATATTCAATATAAGATAACATGAATAATATTGAATTAATGAATCCTTGACAATTCTTAAAGAAATTAAAATCAAGAGAGATAAAAAAATTGTACCTAGGGCAGTGCCTGTGGCTCAATGGGCAGGGCGCCGACCCCATATGCCAATGGTGGTGGGTTCAAACCTGGCCCCGGCCAAACTGCAACAGAAAAATAGCTGGGCATTGTGGCAGGCTCCTGTAGTCCCAGCTACTCAGGAGACTGAGGCAAGAGAATTGGAGGTTGCTATGATCTGTGTGATGGCACAGAACTCTACTGCAGGTGATAAAGTGAAACTCTGTCTCTACAAAAAAAAAAAAAAAAAAGTACCTAGACATTGTACACGTGTATTTTTAATCTCTATATTCTTATGAGCATATTTCTTCTGCAGTTAGTCGCAATAAAATCAATATAAAATTTTTCTTTCTTTCTCTTTTTTTTTTTTGAGACAGAGCCTCAAGCTGTCACCCTGGATAGAGTGCTGTGCAGCAACCTCCAATTCCTGGGCTCAAGCGAGTCTCCTACCTCTGCCTCCCAAGTAGCTGGGACTACAGGCACCCGCCACAATGCCCGGCCATTTTTTTTTTTGGTTGCAGCCGTCATTGTTTGGCAGGCCCGGGCTGGATTCGAACCTGCCAGCTCAGGTGTATGTGGCTGGCGCCTTAGCCCGTTGAGCCACAGGTGCTGAGCCAATATAAAATTTTTCTTGTAAAATACTTGATGTTTTATAAAGGAGAATTTTTAAGATTTAAGTAAATATTATCATTTAAAATATTGTTTTGGTCTTCAGAATACAAAATGTCAGAAGTTTGCTTCCCGCATGCTCTTTGTCTACTAGCTACTGGAGTATGTGTTTCACTCAAATACGAGTATAAAATGAAAAGTCAAAATCAAGAGCCCCAGACACGTGAGGGAAAAGGAGGGAATTCCCAAGATAATGATGGGGAAGAACTGCTGTGCTCAGGGGCAGCCAGTTCAGATCAGAGGAGGTTCAATTAACAGTGCCCAACACAGCTTAATGTATCACATCAGAAACTATGTTTCTCTCCTGAGTGAATATAAGGGCAAGGAGAACATTAATAGTTCTTATGATAAAGTGTACAATGAAGGTTTTGTGTGGCTGAGTAATAATGAAGAAATTAAAAACTAAATTTCTAAAACAAAAAAAAAATATTGTTTTGATTATCAAACAATGTGAATGTCATACTAAGGTTCATTGAATTTTTTATTTTTTTTTATTTTTGATACAGAATGTCATTTTTACCTCCAGGCTACACTGCCTGGGCATCAGCCTAGGTCACAGCAACCTCAAACTTCTGGGCTCAAGGGATCCTCCTGCCTCAGCTTCTGAAGTAGCTAGGACTATAGGCACTCATGCTGCATGGCTAGTTTTTCTATTTTTAGAAGACACAGGGTCTCACTCTTGCTCAGGCTGCCTGAGCTCAAGAGATCTGCTGTGACCTTTCAGAGTGCTGGGATTACAGGTGTGAGCCAGTGCACCCTGTCAGTTCATTCAATTTTTAAGAAATGTGTGAAATTGAGCTGAGAAGACTAGGAGCTGAGAAAAATGAAAACTTGCCTCTGGTTATGCATTGTGTACTTGTTGTCTTGTGGTAAAGAGTCATTTTATTTATTTGTTTCCATGTATTCTGCCCAGGAGGAAAACATTGTCCTCCCAGAGTGGGTCCTCTTCCCAAAATTAAAATTTAAACTGACTCTAATTATACTTTTGGGTACCAAGAGTCTTTCACTTCTGAAAGAATGAACATTTCTCAAGGTTCTTTTTTTTACCTTTTGTTGTGGTTGTTATAAATAGGTTGGTCTGATTAGTAATATAGTCAAGGCTCAGGACATATTCTGCTCACAGGTAACTTTGTTCTGATCTTCATCAATTGACTGACTATATTCCCCTGGCAATTCTATCAAATGTTTCTCTTCTCTAAAATAGATCCTTCATTCAGGAATTTTGGAAACTAATGGAGTATTCTGTTGTTTTAAAAAAAATTTTTTTTTGCACCCATATTACCTTTGTGACTCTTTAAGTAGATGCTTGGTAGAGCAACCTTGTGTGGCTGTCATATTGCACATATGAACAAAAGAAAGGTTCTGGGAATTATTAGGCATGGTTGGTTTGCTCTATGCATCCTTAGCTTTTCAGTGGTATTGTGTAGGTTATCCTGCTATTGGGCCTCCAGGAAAAGAGGGCAGTTCATCTTCCCTTGTTGCAGCTTTGTGTATACCTTTATACCTTTATAGGATGTTTGTCTAGCATGCTTATAAGTAAGGCCAGTGATGCTCACCAAATGCTTTCTCTTAATTTGCAATATTCTTTTTTTTCCTTTCTTTTCTTTTCTTTTTTTTTTTTTTATAAGAGGAAAGGCTTTATTTACTGGTCGGTAGCTTACGGCATAGAAGAATTCCAAATGGCCGTGCTCCCTAACTGGCTTGGTCTTTCCCTTCTTATCGACAGTCAAAAAGTTACAATCCCTAGGTACCCTTCTCATTGGCCAGTTTGAATCAAGCAGGAGATGCTATTCCAGCCCCTATAGAACTACAGGATTTCACAGAACTTAAGTTTACAAATTCCCCAGAGCTGAGTCACCATGGAGAGGACCCTGCAGGTATATCCTTGTGGTCTCCTTGAGAAGACCTGTTCTTCAAGACCTCACCCTTTAATTTGCAATATTCTTGCCTATTTTTTAAAATTTCAGGTTAATGTAAGGCTATGTATGACTAGGTTACATTGTTTGTTTTTGTTAGCTGTAGTTGAGCCCTTCGCCCAGGAGGTGCCCTATACCCCTACATTGTGTCCATTAGGTGAGACCTTACCAAGCCCCCTTCCTGCTTCCCTCCCATCTCTTCCCCTCTCCCCAACCTCTTGAATTTAATTGTGTTTTTCTTTTGTGTGGGTGTGTGGTTGTTTATCTACTAGTTTCATATTAGTATTGAGTACATTGGATGCTTGCTTTTCCATTCTTGTCTTACTTTACTTAGGAGGATGTTCTCCAAATCCTTCCAGGTAAATACAAAAGATGTAGTCTTCATTTTTTATGGCTGAATTGTATTTTATGGTGTACATATACAGTAGTTTATTTATCCTTTGTGAGATGATGGTCACTTGAGTTTCCACATCTTGGTGATTATGAATTAAGCTGTGATAAACATTCTCATGCAAATGTCCTTACGGTAAAATGACTTTTTTTTCTTCTGGGTAGATCTCTAGTAATTGGATTGCAGGATCAAATGAGAGGTCTATTTTTAACTCTTTGAGGATTCTCCACACTTCTTTCCAAAAAGGCTGTATTAGTCTGCAATCCCTTCAACAGTGTATGAAGTATTTCCTTCTCTCCACACCCATGCCAGCATCTGTAGCTTTGGGACTTTTTGATGTGTGCTGTGGATTAGGTGATGTCTCAAGGTAATATCCTTGTCTGTTAACAGTAATCAGGGCACATACTCTATGGGACAGATTATAAAATTTGAAAATCTCAGGATTTATTAATGCTTTCTTTGCCTTAAATGTCTTCCAGAATTAAAGGAGAACAATGAAAACATTAACAGAACTAAAAAAAAAAAAAACTCATTAAGAGTTGTGGCAGTTTATTTATTCAAAGTGCAGAGGCCAGATGTTTTGTCTAAAAATCTAAAGGATGTGAGTGTTATAGTAAATATAAGGCTAATGCTCCCCCAAATGAAATAGGAATGAATAGGCCCATTAGAAGTCTGGTTATTAATGGCTTTGCATTGGTGAGACATCTATGTAATGGATAATACTGTGTTAAATTATTACAAAACATTAAGTGTGTTAAATTATTACAAAAACATTAAGGGCAATTCATTTAGAGGTTCAAGAAGTCCTGACTCAATGGATTAAAAGCAAATTTCATTCCCAATAGACATTATTTGAATTTGACTGAGAGGGGTCTAATCAAGTTCAGCTATTCACAAGCCCTCTGTTTTTTTGTTTTTTTTTTTTAAAATAAATCATAGCTGCATACATTAGTGCAATCAAGGGATACAATGTGCTGGTTTCATATACAATCTGAAATGTTTTCATCAAACTGTTTAACATAGCCTCCATGGCATTTTCCTAGTTATTGTATGAAGACATTTGTATTCTGCATTTAGTAAGTTTTGCCTGTATCCTTCTAAGATGCACCATAGGTGTGGCCCCACCAATTACCCTCCCTCCACCCCAACCCCCGGCTCCCCTCCCCTTCCTTGCCCATTTCCCCATATTCTTGTGCTATAATTGGGTTTTAGTCTTCATATGAAACCTATAAATTAGCTTCATAGTAGGTTTGAGTACATTGGATACTTTTTCTTCCATTCTTGAGATACCTTGCTAAGAAGAATATGTTCTAGCTCCATCCATGTAAACACAAAAGAGGCAAAGTCTCCATCTTTCTTTAAGGCTGCATATTATTCCATGGTACATGTACCACAATTTATTAGTCCATTTGTGGGTCGATGGGCACTTGGGCTTAAGGCCTCTGTTTTAAACTCCTGTCTTTCACAATAAGGGAATAATGTCCCCACCCTTC
>CAUYON010175363.1:0-36438 GCA_963573935.1 Arctocebus calabarensis
TTTTTTTTTTTGAGACAGAGCCTCAAGCTGTCGCCCTGGGTAGAGTGCCGTGGCATCACAGCTCACAGCAACCTCCAATTCCTGGGCTCAAGCGAGTCTCTTGCCTCCGCCTCCCAAGTAACTGGGACTACAGGTGTCCGCCACAACGCCTGGCCATTTTTTGGTTGCAGCCGTCATTGTTGTTTGGCGGGCCGGGGGCTGGATTCGAACCCGCCAGCTCAGGTGTACGTGGCTGGCGCCTTAGCCCGTTGAGCCACAGGCGCCGAGCCAATTTCACGTTATTTCAATTAGTATGCCTTTGTTTGTTTTTTTTTGAGACAGTCTCACTTTGTCGCCATCACAGCTCACAGCAAACTCAAACTCTTGGTCTCAAGTCATTCTCTTGCCTTAGCCTCCCAAGTAGATGGGACTACAGGCAGTGCCACAATGCCCGGCTAGTTTTACAGACAAGGCCTTTCTCTGGCTCAGGCCTGTCTCCAACCTGTGCACTCAGGGCAATCCACCCGTCTGGGCCTCCCAGAGTGCTAGGATTACAGGTGTGAGCCACAGCACCCCACCCTAAGTAGTATGCCTTTGTAATCCACTTTAATGCCCGTGGAGCGAGACTTTCCCTTTGTCCTTTTTCGAAATTATCTTAGCAGACCATGGACTTTTACTCTTCCATAAGCATTGTAGAATTAAGTTTCTCAAGTTCCAATATAGTCAGGCTGAAATTTTTTACTGAAATTGCAATGAATACATATCATTCAAAAGAAAGCTTAATTATTATATATTTTTTTTGAGACAGAGCCTCAAGCTGTCACCCTGGATAGAGTGCTGTGACATCACAGCTCACAGCAACCTCCAATTCCTGGGCTCAAGCGAGTCTCTTGCCTCCGCCTCCCAAGTAGCTGGGACTGCACAATGCCCGGCCATTTTTTTGGTTGCAGCCGTCATTGTTGTTTGGCGTGCCCGGACTGGATTCAAACCCGCCAACTCAGGCGTATGTGGCTGGTGCCTTAGCCTGCTGAGCCACAGGCGCCGAGCCAGAAAGCTTAATTATTTCAAAGTTAAAACCTTAATCTATTATTTACATATTCAGGTCTTTAAAAAATGTAAGAGTTTTAGAATTTTCTCTTTAAAGATCTTGTGCATTTTTTAATTTTTTGTTTCTTAGACTTGTGCATTTTTTAAGGTTAATATGTAAACACTTGAGTTCTGTACAATAAAAACATCTCATTTTTATTACATTTTCCAGAAATGTATTAAGACTGCTGAGGAACCCCATTGACTTTATATTCTGATCTCAGTAACATCTTGTGCAACTATTATTTTTCTGTTGATTCTCTTGTTTTCTATGTTGATGATCACTTGAAAAAAATTAAAATGTTCTCTTTTGCTTCCAATCTTTCTATTATTCAATTTTTTCACTTTATTGTATGGGCCAAGACTTTCAACTGCCCTGAGAGGTGCCTTTGGACTTTGGAGACAGCTGGAAGGTGCCTGGGGGCTGTCTGTGAAGGATTAGGCAGATTTTCTCTATGCTGAATAGTGGCAGAGTCAGAGGGTCTCTTTGTCTGTTTTTCTGCTTTTATTTTTTATTTTTCTTTCTTCATTTATTGCCCAGGCTAGAGTGCCATGGCATCAGCCTAGCTCACAGCAAGCAAGTGATTCTCCTGCCTCAGCCTCCCAAGTAGCTGGGACTATAGGCACCTGCCACAAAGCCCTGCTAGTTTTCTCTATTTTTAGTAGAGACAGTATTTAGCTCTTGCTCAGGCTGGTTTCAAACTCAAAAGCTCACGGGATCCTCCCTCCTAGGCCTCCCAGCGTGTCTGGATTACAGGCGTGAGCCACCTTGTTCGGCCTGCTTTGTGACTTTTTAAAGGATTAGGAGGTTTGAGTTTCCACCCAGTGATTACAGAAGAGGAATGCGATTATTAGAAATTTGCTGAGAAAGATCCTTGCGATTGCACATGAAGGCTGGACTTGAAGAGAGTAATGATGAGGCAGAAAGTTGGAGCGTCTACAAGTCCTAGTGAAGCAGGATGTGGTTCAAACTGGGGCTGTGGAGAGGGGTGTAGCAGAGAACTGAGGGTGGGGAGAACTGCTGACATCCTGGAACAGATCTGATTTGGGACTGACAGCGAGGAGTCAAAAAGCGATGCCATTCACGCCGGGGTGCGGATGGAAGAATATGGAACGCAGAGCAGCGGTCTGGGCTGGGGGATAAAGATTCAGGTGTAATGACTGCAAATGGCATTAATGTTCACTTGGAAAAGAGCCTGGCACACAGTAAAGACCCGTGAAGTACCTGGATTGTCCGCATTCAGTGAGGACAGGCAAGAGGCAGTCAGAAGCCAAGGAGCTGAGGCTTGAGCCCTTGGCGATGCCGACTGAGCACGGGCAGAGGACATCCAGGGGATAAGTATCAAGGAGGAGAGAGCGGCTCTGCCGAGGACGCAGAGGAATCCGGGAGCGAAGTGCCCTTCCGAGCTTTAGTTGCTTTTGTCCCCCCAGGGCAGAGCTAGAATTTAACTACCACGCGCACCTGCTTCCAACAGCTCCGGGACTCGCGGGTGCCGCCGCGGAGAAAGCGCCCGGCGCCTGCGCGCACCCGGCCCCGCCCACCGCCGCCTGGCCCCGCCCGCCAACGGACCCCTTAGAGCCCTGCGCACGACCGGGCCCACCTACCGCCTCGCCGGCTCCGCCCCCTGCAGAGGCGCACACCCTGCGGGGCTTTTGCGCTGGCCCGCCCCAGCCGGCAGCCTAGCTCGGGAACACGGCGGAGCGCCCGCGCAGGCCCGTTAGCCGCTCGCCACAGTCTCCTGGGTGGACGTCAGGGCGGAGTGAGGCTGCGCTGCAGGGCCCCCGCCGCACGGGGCGGAGTAAGGTTGCGCGCGCATTGCCTCTTGACGCGAGTAGGGGCGGGGCCATGCGGGGGCGGGACCGCGTCACGTGGGTAAACACGCCGCACGTGGAGCGCAGCCCCGGCCGGGAGGGAGGTGCAGCCTGCGGGCTCTAGACCCCGAGAGGGAGGAAGGCGGGAGGGAGCGGGCCCGCGGCTGCGCGCGCTCAGAAGCCTGGGGCGCCTGCAGGGCGTTGGCGGCGGGGAGGGGGCGCCCCGCAGAGCCCAGTCCCTCCAGTCCCGTAGGAGCATTATAACACTGGCCCTCCGCGACGTCCGCGTGCCGGGCCTGCCCTGGGGAGCTTGACGAGCCTGGGAGGTGGGCGCCAGCCCCTTCCGCGGATGGAGAAAGCGAGCCCGGAACAGATGAGAAACTTGCCAAAGCCACGTGGCTACGAAGTGGCGCAATCAAGCTCGGACCGGGGCGACGGGTTCGAACTGCAGCCGACTTGACTTTGCTGGGGCGCTGGCGGTCCTGCTCCCGTCCCTCGGGGCTGGGCCTGGCCCGGACCGCGGAGAGGGCGGTTTCTCTTTCCGCGCAGTGGGACGCGGAGGCTGCAGCGGAGAAGGCGCCCGGCGGGCTCGGAAGCTGCGCCCGCCAAGTCGTGGCCTTAGCTCCCCGCGGGCGTGACGGGGACGGAGTTGGCCCGGACCCCTGTCCCCGGGTCTCCGCTCGCCGGACGGACGGCCCTTCGTCCGGGCCCCAGTCTGCTCCCGCAACAGCCCGGGTCAGCAGCGCCCTTCTAGGGGCGGCGTCGAGAGTGCTGGCAGGCTCCTGCCCTACCCAGGCCGGCCTCCCTCCTCTCCCCTCCTCTTCCTCCTCCGCTTCCTCCTGCGTCCGCGCCGCGTGACCAGGAGGCGCCGCACGCGGAGTCGGCCCCAGCCTGGGGCTGAGCCAAGCTGTCAGCCCAAACTGGCCGAGGCTTGGGAGGGGCCCCTGGAAAGGGGACGGGAGTGCTCTGGATTCAGAGGAAGAGCATGTCCCGGGCAGAACAGCTGAGCTGCTGAGCTCCAGGGAGGTGACAAGCGCCCAGCCAGGGCCACTCCAGGGCTGGCAGTCCCGATTGGTCCTGGGAGCTCCTGTAAGGTGGTGAATGGGCAGTCCCAGGAACCAAGCACGGCTCCTGCAGCGTATATAGCCACAGGCCCTGAAGCCGGACCTATATGTGATCTTGCTAGCCTCAGTTTCCCCTTCTCTAAAATGGGTCGAGTGATATACCCCCTTCAAGGGATTGTGGGAAAAAGAAATGAGTGAACCCGAGCAGAGCCAGACAATGACAGCAGTGCCGGGCCTGGGAACGAGCACTCCTGCTGGGGAAGAACCCCTGTGGCAGGGACTGGGCACTGCTGTCCGAGTCCAGCTCTTCCCTCGGGTTTGTTTCATGGAAATTACCGTGCGGGATCCTTCAGACAGCAACTCTGCCTGATGCATTCACTGAGACACATGGGCACAGGGACATGGGGCTGTGTGGTGGCGCGGAAACTGAACACCCCCGTATGCCTCCTCCTACTCCACCTACCCCCAGCCTGCCTCAGCGTACCCCTCTCTAATAATGTCCCTTCTCTTTCTCCCTTCCCTACCCCTCCCAGAACCTACAGCCAGACACATTTGGCCACATCTGTCCCTTCTTGTAGCAAGAGGACACATCTTCCCTGAGTGGGCTTCTGGGTGGCAGGCAGAGGCTTTCCACTCTGGTCAGGTTGGGGGACCTTTGGGTGCTAATCTAAGAGGAGGGTGAAAGCTCTGCAACACTAGAAAGGAAAATTGGGGGACTTGAGGGTCAGGCTGCCTCGATTGTGGGCTGCTCCCACCCTGTGCCAGGTGGTGGCCAGGCTTCCCTGGGAGGTGTCTGGAACCTTCCCCATATTCCGGGCCTGGCACAGAGGCCGGCGTGGAGGAACTAGGGACAGTGGGGATGAACGACAGAGGCTGCACAACTGTAGTAGGGAGAATCCTGTCGCTGGAAACAGGGTTTCTGCAGCTGTTTCAGAGCGCGCTCTCATCTCTGCCGTCACCCACTATTTGGGAGGGTCTTTGTTTCGGTATTTGCTGCTTTTGCCAAGCGGCCATCCCTTTACCTTTTCTGTGGAGCTGGGCAGCTAGATGGGCTGCCCCAGGGACTGGCACTGGGCACACAAACTGGCTGACCACAGCACTGCACTGCTCTGACTGCAGTGGTGAGAGAAAGGGTGGGCATGTGACTGAGGCTGGACCAGGGAGAATCTTGCCCAGGACTTTCACTAGAGTTTGGGTAGGAGACACTGGCTGGAAGGAAGGTCAGCCTGGAGATACAAGCAAATGCCACGTGGGGAACAGAGCAGGGCTGAGCCCTGGGGAGAGCCAGATTCCTGAGCACAGCACGTAAACATTGGGATCAGCCATGCTTGAGGCCACATATGCTACAGGGCTGTCTTCTGACTCCAGAAATTCACACAAATCTATAGATTCCTTTTCTCCTAGTAGTGTGAATTGTGTTTCACTTGTGAGTAAATATCGGACCCTCTGGTGGAGCAAAAAGTGTAGCCTCATTTCTGGATTCAATGTGATGTCTCCAGGTCACAGCAGGGAACTCCTGCCACCTCTGGCCTCCTGGCCTTCCCGACCAGTGAGTCTATGGCCACCAGCCTACAGATGGCCTTGGCTATGAGCTCTCTGGGCAGGCCTCTGCTCTCTGAGTGTGTCTCATCTATAACTATAGCCCCAGGGCCTAGATAGACACTTTCAGCAAACACTGGTGGAAATCAGTGGCTGCTTGGCGTCTGGGAGGTTCAAATAATCAGGAGACCTGAGAGTTTCCTCTCCCACCCTGCCACCAGCCCTTGGCATGCACTGACTCTTAGCAAGGCAGTCCCTAATCCTCCATTGGGATGGCCACCTTCCCTGAGGCCCTGCTGTAACCCTTTACCTCCTTCCCTGGGCCATCCCATGGAACACAGCATGGCCAGTCTGGGCAGCCTAGTGAGGGATGAGTTTTCACACTGATCCCTCTGGATCCCCACACCAGAGGCTCAGGCACACGACACTTCCAAGAACACCCTCTAAAGCACCGTGGCTGCTCCCCACCAGCACACCAGAAGGGATGAGAGAGAATGAGCAGGAGGAGAGAGGTTGCTGCCGGGACGCAGACCGTGTGCCTCCCGAAATGCGCAGCCAGAACATCTGCCCAGAGAAAAAGGGAGGCCCAGAATCGCAAGCTTTGTTATTTTTACTTTTTGGTGCGAGGGGCCATCTGTGCAGGTTTGAGCTTGTCTGGAGGAAACCAGGATGTGTAGATGAAATTCAAATGCAGGATTACTTTGCAGGCTGTCATGCTGAGACTTTCTCCAGGAGCTGGGCAGCGGTGCTGATATTTTTATAGCAGCAGAGTGTGCCAGGGTCCAGCAGCTGTTCAGGTCTTCCACTAGAATGTCACCAACCGCCCCAGTGTTGGCTCAACCAAGGATGCCAGGAGGAGCCTGGACTGTCAACTGTGCAGACTGGACCCCACTGCCTGGGAGGAGGAGGTCTGGAGGGCAGAAAGTCTAGTGGGAGGAGGAAGTTGGCAGCACCAGACATGGGGATGGGGGAGGCTTTTCCACCCTCATTGTCACTATTGTTTCTTTCCAAACTACCTCAATAAATGTGTAGTTGCTGACCCATCCTTGGGGCATGCCCATAGCCCCCACTTCCAGCCGCGTGGAAAATCCAGAGCTGCCCTGAGTTCCACGTGGAGGTAACCAAGCCCTCTCTAGGACTCTTGCAAACCAGGTCTTCCATACCCCATCCTGAAAACTCCTTTTGGAGTGATCCAAAAGAGAGTCCTGGATAGGGCCCTTGTCGTAACTGACGCTTACATCACATTCCTGCACATCGCCTGGGGTGACGTTTGTGTTCGGATAATAACAAAGGTGTCAGTTGCGTGCATCTGTCTCTCTCATTTGTGACAGATGACATTGTATATTGGCTGGATGCTTTCATCAGGGCCTCTCTCCTGGGCCAGATGTCCCACAGATTGTCACAGCACCAAAAGCAGAAGAGGACACTTGGGTTTAGCAGTTAAAAGCTGGGCAACTCCTCAATGCCAGTCCTGACAACTCCTCCTGGGATCTGGGGCAGGTGAGTGATGACGGAAGTGGGCAAACTATTTGTGAATTTTTCAAACGTTATTGTGCGCCCCCCGTCCCCCCACGCACCCTTCTCTAATTGACCCCCAAATCTAGCAACAGACAGGGATTGTGGGGAGAAGCCTGTCCATAACCTATTTGTTTCTTCAGAAAGAACACTCAAGCCCTTCAAAGTGGCTCATGCCTGTAATCCCAACATACTTTGGAGGCTGAGGCAGGTGGATTGCATGAGCTCAGTGATTGGAGACCAACCTGAACAGGAGTGAGACCCTGTCTCTAAAAATAGCCTGGTGGTGTGGCTGATGCCTGTAGTCCCAGCTATTTGGGAGGCGGAGGCAAGAGAATCACTTGAGCGCAAGAGTTTGAGGTTGCTGTGAGCTGTGACATCATGGATCTCTCTACCCAGGGCCACAAAGTGAGACTCTAAAAATAAAAGAAAGTCTTAGACAATGTGATTTGATGTGCACCCAGAGGGATCCTTAGCTGATAAATACTGCCCCAGAACTCACGTGCACCTACCCACCTCCCTCACACCCCTGCCTGTCCCTCCACCCCAGGAGGGGACCCAAAACCCATGTCAGAGCACCTGTACATGGGATGATGGCAGAGCGGAATGCGGGGGCGAGGGGCAGCGGCTGGGGACACCGCAAATGGTGCTTGCCACACATAACTGCTGTCGGCATTGCCAAAGAGATCTAGGGTGCAAAAATGACGGAGAGGCGGTCAGAGGATGGTGTCCAGGCCAGGCTGGGCTCTGGCCACGTGCTGGGCTGACTAGCTTGAGCACAAAATTTTCTTAAATTTTTCTCTGATAAAAACAGGAGGATGAAATCATCCGCATGGATTGGGCACTTTCAGCGCAGTGGCATGCTGTTGTCATAAGGATAATAGAAATGTGATATGGAAACCCGCCCAGCCTGCCCCTGCGCTGCTGTGGGCCCTCCCGGTGTCTGCACCTGTCTCGGCCCGCACACCAGCCTTTCAACTGCCCTGGACACCACGCGAAAGAACGGCACAGCAGATCACACACGGGATCTGAGCGGTCATCCTCTTCAGCTACAGTTTGTGTCCAGAGCCTTCAGGTTCTCCGTCACAGGGGCAGAATTCGAGGGAGGGTCAGTGCAAGGAAGGACAAAGTCTGCCCCAGTGGCCAAGGCTTCTCCCACTCAGGGACCCTCTCCAGGGCCACCCAACAGCCAGAGACCTTTCTGGCCGCAGAGCTGGGACTGGGCCTGTCCCACCTCTGGCCTTGTCATGTCTTAGACTGAGAGTCAATGGTCACCCTAGGGATCAGTGAGGTGCCTAAGGGATGGGGTGGGGGTCTAAAGGATGTGAGGGTCCCTTCTCAGCCCCTGGCAGCTTTCAGCCACCTGCTTGCCACCTGTGTGCCAATTTGCCTCCTGCCCTGCCCACTCACCCACCCCCACACACACTGACATCTAGAGAAATGAAACCTCCTTTGCATGGAAGGAAGCCTCTGAAGTGTGGCTGTGAACCTGAAAACACCCCTGCACTAGTCTTTTTCATCACCACGTGGAAGAGAAGAGTTTGAAGAGAAACAGGAAACAACCCCAGGTCTGAGAGGCTGGCCGCCTGCCCCCTGCCCCCTGAGAGAGCCTGCTGCTGCCTCCTCCCTCCAACCAGGACTGCTACCTGGAGGCTGGCGGGCAGATGAGGAAACCGAGGGATGTAGGAGGTAAGTGAAGGCTGAAAGTCGCACAGACCTTGGGGCAGAGCCAAAACTCTCCTCAATCCAGGCATCTCAAACTCGGATGCCTGCGGGAGCCGGGCAGGATTAAGAACACATCTTTGAACACTGAGACATTTTGTACTGAATAGTAAATGTGTTCAAATGTTCTTCTGTGCTTCCAGGGAGAATATGCACTCTCTCTTTCTGCCATTTCTCTTGGAACACTTCATTGCCTCAATCTATACTGTTTTCTTGGCTTTGGCAGTCACAGGTACAAGCAATGCTTTTCTACTCCAAAACACACACAGTGCATGTGTGCAGACAGACAGGGATGGGGTCTGAGCCCTCAGCACAGGCTGCGCCAGGGAGTGGTGGAGACGCTGGCACATTGCAGCCTGCGTGCCAGGGCTGCCCAGAGCTGCACAACCACTTCTTCCAAGTGTCTTTTTTTTTTTTTTTTGAAGCTCAAATTTCTGGGCTCAAGTGATCCTCTGCCTCAGCCTCCCAAGCAGCTGGGACTACAAGTGCACCACACTGCACCCAGCTTCCAAGTTTTAAATGTTGGCTCTGGGGACAGGTGGGGTGGCTCATGCCAGCAATTCCAGCACTCTGGGAGGCCAGGGCCAGAGGATCCCTTGAGCTCAGGAGTTCAAGACCAGGCTGAGCAAGAGAAGCACTCTCTGTCTCTACTAAAAACATAAGAAAATTAGCTGGGCGTTGTGGCAGGTGCCTATAATCCTATTAGGAGGCTGAGGCAGGAAGATTGCTTAAGCCCAAGAGTTTGAGGTTGCTGTGAGCTAGGCTGACACTTTAGTATTCTAGCCTGGGCAACAGACTGAGACTCTGCATTTTAAAAAAAAGTGTGTACGTGTGTATACATACACATATTTCTGTGTACACACACATATAATGTATTTATACACACACATAATGTTGTATGATGTTTATATATGTACACACACACACACACACATATATATATACACAAACACATATATAATGTTGGTTGAAGTGTCTTAAAATCCTTTGGCAGCCCAAATACAGCAAAATTCCATGGCTGCCTGAAGGCCCCCCCGGGCAGCTCTACATTAGCCCTGACTGACGGGGTGAGTCCTCACAGCCTTGGAGAGAGATGGAGGGCACAGAACTTCAGGGGTGATGCTCCAGACTCAGTAACTATCTTACTGAGAGTGAATGTTCTTTGTCTGTCTATGATTAGAGAGAACCTGGTTAGATGTTTAGCAAGGACACAGAGAACTCCTGTGTGACTCAGGCTGCAACTATGAGAATGTATTAATCTTGGATCTTTTCTTTTCCTTTTTTTTTTTTTTTTGAGAGAGAGTCTCACTATGTCACCCTGGGTAGAGTACCGTGGTGTCATAGCTCACAGCAATCTCAAACTCTTGGGCTTAAGCAATCCTCTTGCCTCAGCCCCCCAAGTAGTTGAGACTATAAGCACCTGCCACAATGCCTAGCTGGTTTTTTGTTTTGTTTTGTTTTTGAGACAGAGCCTAAAGCTGTTGCCCTGGGTAGAGTGTGGTGACATCACAGCTCACAGCAACCAACTCCTGCCTCCACCTCCCAAGTAGCTGGGATTACAGGTGCCTGCTACAGTGCCCGGCTATTTTTTGGTTGCAGCCATCATGGTTGTTTGGCAGGCCCAGGCTGGATTCGAACCCACAAGCTCAGGTGTATGCGACTGGCGCCTTAACTGCTTGAGCCACAGGCGCCAAGCCTGCCTGGCTGTTTGTTTTTTGTTGTTGCAGTTGTCATTGTTGTTTAGCTGGCACTGGCCGGGTTCAAACCCGCCACTCTTGGTGCATGTGGCTGGCACCATAATCACTGTGCTACGAGTGCCAAGCCAAGCTTGAATCTTATTTCTTTTAGAAAATGGACAATATCCTAGAGATGGTTGATCACTGTCCTGCCCCAAAGCAGAAGGAAGGGGTTTGTCCAGGAATTGGGATTCAGTGGTGGTTGGTACCTTAGCTCAGAAAAGGGGTTGAACCTGGGAAGACAGTCAATTCATTCCCGCTAATGTCTTACTTTTCAACCTTGATTTTGGTCGTTTGGAAGTAGCAGCCAGTGTATATTCTTCTGGGCATGCAAAATAAGAAAGAGGCTCTATATGTACAAACCATCCATCTATCCATCCATCTGTTCATGGAGGGAATCTTTAATGAGCGCCTACATCGTGCCAGGCCCTGTGTTGGTGATGAAATCAATTGGCGGGCAATCACTGCAGAATCAAAACAGAAAACAGAAAGGGAGTGGGGGGTGAGTCTGCATGTGCCTGTGCATTTTCAATTACTTGGAGATGATACAATTGCATGAAACAGCCCTGTATAAAAACAGCAGATATTCTCATTTATTCACATGCTAGTGTACACATAGAAAGCAATCCTGGAGTAATGTACAATATTTTAACACCAAGACTGTTAAACTCTAGGGAATTGTCACTTTCTATGTTGTGTGTGTCTATAGTATTCTAATTATTATTATTATTATTTTGAGACAGTCTCACTTTGTCACCCTTGTTAGAGTGCTCTGGCGTCACAGTTCACAGCAACCTTAAACCCCTGGGCTCAAGCGATTCTCTGGCCTCAGCCTCCCAAGTAGCTGGGACTACAGGCACCTGCCACAACACCCAG
Organism: Arctocebus calabarensis; assembly: GCA_963573935.1. Classification (NCBI taxonomy): domain Eukaryota; kingdom Metazoa; phylum Chordata; class Mammalia; order Primates; family Lorisidae; genus Arctocebus; species Arctocebus calabarensis. The sequence goes on from CAUYON010175363.1 coordinate 11,330, forward strand.
CTATTTTTTGGTTGCAGTCGTCATTGTTGTTTAGCTGGCCTGGGTGGGTTTGAACCTGCCACCTTTGGTGCAGGCGCTGTGGCTGGCGCTGTAACCATTGTGCTGCATGTGCTCAGCCTCTAATATTTGAATTTATTATAATAGACAAGCTTTACATTTTGTGTAACAAGAGAAAAAGCAATAAAGTTAAAGAATAGCGATTTTAGTGGGAAGAACAGTTGGAGATTCCAAGTGCTGGAGTGGAAGCAGGGGCAGGAATTCTCCCACTCCCTGGCTGGGGTAGAAACTGGGGTCCCTCGGGAAAGGAGCGGGCCAAGTCTAGTTAAGCTGCAAAGGCACTTGCCCTTTGATGACAGTTCCACCTCTAGGAATGCGCCCTGGAGAGATCCACACAAGTGGCACAGGGCACGCAAGCTGTCGTGATGGTGAAAGAAAGGGGCGTCCTCCCTGTGCACCGTGAGTGAGAGTGTATGTGTTGAGGTGCACCCACACGAGGGAAAATTCTACCACAGCTAAAAATTAATACCCTCCATGTGTCGACATGGGTATATCTTAAAAATAATGTGGAAAGAAAATACCAAGTGATACCATGATTGCTATGTATGGTTTCATTCCATTTATGTAATTTTTAGGGCAATGCCTATGGCTCAAAGGAGTAGGGCGCCAGGCACATATACCAGAGGTGGCAAGTTCAAACTTGCCCTGGCCAAAAAAAAAAAAAAAAAAAAAACCAAAACTGCATTTATCTAATTTTTTTTAACACCTGGAGCAGTGTTTGATGTAAGTCTATTTATTGCATATGAGTCCAAATATGAATAATAAAAATCTACAAATATGGGCAGGAGTCACTCTCACCAGTGTCAGGCGGTTATTTCCTCGGAGGAGGAAGAAAGGATCATGAGATTGGAGAAGGACACTACAGGACCTTCAAATGTGTCTCTTAAAAACAAAACAAAAGTGGGGTGATGTGGCTCCCATCTGTAGTCCCAGCAGTCTGGGAAGCTAAGGCAGGTGGATTGTCTGAGCTCAAGAGTCTAAGACCACCAGCCTGAGCAAGAGTGAGACCCCGTCTCTAAAAATAGCCTGTACAGGTGGGTGCCTGTAGTCTCAGCTACTCAGGAGGCTGAGGCAGGAGGGTCATCAGAGCACAATTTGAGGTTGCCGTGAGCTATGATGACACCACAGCCCTCTATCCAGGGCAATAGAGTGAGACTCTGTAAAAAACAACAACAAAAAAAGATGTCAATGTGGCAAACCTGGGTGATGGGTCCACAGGTATTCATTTGTATTATTCTCTGCACTTCATTTTATTCTTTTCTTATTCTCTGCACTTAATAATTTTGCCAACCCGGTGGGTGTGAGATGATACTGTTGGTTTTATTTTACATTTCCCTGATGACTGTATATTTCCAGTTCCCATTATTCATAACTGTTAACAACAGAAGGAGAAATGCGTTTTTCCAGAAGACACTGGGGTGAGTGGATGGAAGCCCCTGGCAGGCAGATGGGCATTCAGGTGTGAAGCCTGGCCGGCCCATCTGGCGTGGAGAAGGGTGCTGGGTGAGGGGGACACCAAGGGAGCGTCACAGCCTTTGGAGACATTTGCCCAGGCAGATGTCAAAGGCAGTGGTGCCTCAGAGTGGCCCTATGGCTCTTCCAGCCTCTGCTAGAGCAGAGAAGAGGGGCTGGCAGGGATGAACTTGGTGCATGGGGCAGGGGCAGAGTTGAGGCGGACCAGAGGTTTCCAGAGGGAAGGAGGGTCAGGCAGAGCCAAGTGTGGCAGAGACGGTCTGCGATTTGTCACAGGAAAACCCAAGGTGGTGAGGGCAGTGTGTGGGGCCTGGGAACAGCAGCCCAGCGGGAGAGGGCTGTAGATGAAGTACAGGTGACACTTTCAGAGGGACTGCCTTGGAAAGAGAGAGGCTGAGGGGAGGCCGCTCGGGGCTCCGAGAGAGTGACCAGTTAGTCCCTGAAGTCCACCGCCCTTGGTTGGACTGTGTGGGGCACACATGGAAGCTGACCATCCCTCCAGGCCCCCAGCATTTTCCACCGGGTCTCAATTTTGGAGGTGAGGACGTGCCCTCAGCACTAAGCTCTTCACAGGACAGCTGATTGCAGTGACACTGCCTCCGATGGGGGCAGTGACGGGGACAGGAGCTGGCCCTTCTCGTTCCGTTTTGTTCGGATGCACCACAAGCTGTGCTCAGCCTTTCTGAGCATCACCCCATTTCCTCTTCCTGCAGTTCTCTGGGGTAAGTCCTACTACTGTCCTCACAGTGCAGCTGAGAAATACCGGGCTTGGAGAGGTGGAGCACGGTGCTGAGGTCACATCAGGAAGTCGCAGAGCCAGGTCCCAGCGCGAGGACTTGGCCTCCAGTGCCCAAGAAATGACCAGAGTGTGGGACAGGGCCAAGGTGGGCTCCAGCTGTGAGCATGTGTCCAGGGGGCTTCGCAGAGATGCAGAAGGAGCATCTACCCAGTGGGGCCATCCTGACATTAACATCAATGCCACTGATGTTTACAGATGTCTCCATTGCCTACCTTTTCGTCCTCCACATACACAGTCACTTTTCTGAGACATCATCTCCAGGCCAGAGTGCCGTGGCACCATCACAGCTCATAGCAATCTCAAACTCTTGGGCTCACGTGATCCTCTTGACTCAGCCTCCCAAGTAGCTGGGACTACAGGCGCCCATGACCACACCTGGCTGATTTTTCTATTTTTAGCAGAGAAAGGGGTCTGGCCCTTGCTTGCTCAAGCTAGTCTTGAACTCCTGAGCTCGAGTAATCAACCTGTCTCAGCCTCCCGGAGTGTTGGGATTACTGGCGTGAGCCTCCGAGCCCAACCCATGATCACTTTCTTGTGACACAAACAGGTAGAACTCTGGGCTGGTGCCCTTAACCTCTGCCTCCAAACTGGCTCTGAGCAAATCACCTCTCCCTGCAAACTCAGCTTCCTCTGCTGGCGAGATCTCCCCTGCTCCCTGTCTGGTGTGGTCTGTTCCGCCGTCTGCCTCACCTTCCTCCCCGCCCTGCTCATGGGCTCTTACTGCAGCCTGCTGGGTGAGGTCAGCAGCTCCCCACTCTGGAGCAGCAGCTCTGCTCCCATCTGTTCCAGGGGCCCGGCTGCCTTTCCATCCACTGCCCTCTGGGGATTCCAGGTGCTCACCTGCCTCACCTCGCCTGTGCCTTGTCTCCAGTGCTGAGTGCTTAGTAGGGCTGCAGAGGAGCCTTGCCCATTTACTGGAGGAAGCTTGCTTTAGACTTGAACCTCGCTGCGCAATCAAATGCACAAATTTCGGAATTGGCATTGATCAGAAAGATGATTTAAAAGTGGGGGGGTGTGTTTATTTAATAAAGGATCTCATTGCCCTCCCGTCTGCAGCTCTTGGGAAATAGTACCTGGTGAGGCTGTGAAGCTGAGCACGTTAGAGTCTTCTGGAGTGAGATTTGGAACTGGGACAAGGTAGAAAAAAACTATGCTCATTGGACGCAAGATGCAATTGTCTGTCAGTGAGGAGCTGAGGGATCTGCAGCAAATTATATTTAAGACTCTATTGTCACAGGCAGATTAGCTAATGCTTGATTTTAAGTATAGGCTTCTAATGCCATTACTCCTGGTTAGCTCTGCCTGGCAGGTAACCTTGTGGAACAAATCACTGCATTGCTTGAATAACATATTTGATCAAACAGGACAATTCTTTCAAAAATTGAGTTCTCTGTGGCAATTTGAGACCTGTAATCAGCAAATTAGATGATTACAACAGGGATAAAAATAGTCTTCCGACAATGTCCAAGGTATAAATGTGATTTGAATTTCAAAATGTTGAACATGTGGTAGGAAAAATGCACGGTTGGGTAAATAGGACTAGACATTATCAGATTTGATTTCTCTTCCCATCCCAGCTCTGAGCTAGAGCCTAATTTGGCCCAAATAAACTCGAATCTCTCTGGTGTCTGAGGTGGAGGGTGGAAGTTTATCAGAAATGATACCCCAGATCATAGAGGGCTCCACAGCTGTACCTTCCTGCCTTAGGAACTTAAAGTCACTGTGACCCCCCCACACACCATGGAGTTGTCTTCTTGGGAGGGAATGACCTACTTCAAACAATAAGCTGTCCAAGTTCCCACCAGGGAAGGGAGCTTTGGGGAACCTTGGACACCCAGCCCTGAGGACCAGTGTTTTCTTTCTTAGTCACAGGGGGCAGAGAAAAGACAAAAACAATGGTGCACTCTAGCAGCTGGATTCTGTGGGGGGTGGGCAGGGCACCAGGATGAAGGTGCTGAGCCACAGGGATGCGGGGTATCTGGGCCACGGGGATGGGGGTGCTGGGGCACGGGGATGCAGGTGCTGAGCCACGGGGATGCGGGGTGCTGGGCCACGGGGATGTTGGGTGTTGGAGCCATGGGGATGCGGGTGCTGGGCCATGGGGATGCGGGGTGCTGGGGCACGGGGATGCTGGGTGCTGCGCACAACCCAGTTAGTCTCGTGTCTGGTCCCCTAGCTAGTTTCTCCATCTCTAACATTAAGACACTCAAATCACCTCTGCTATTGCATCCTTTCTGCTGACCCTTCTTGGCCTCAGAGCCAGTGTCACCCAAGTCCACCAAGCTGCCTTTCTCACCCTGATGTCTCTGTGGTGGGTCACCCAGCCTCTGCTGCTTTGGGCTAAAGAACAGAATGAAAGTGACTTGGCAGGTGAGTGCTCAGCCCACAGGGAAGAGGCCAGAGGCAGCCACCGACTGACTGCTAACAAATGAAAGAAGCTCCTCTGAGAGGGGAAACTTGATTTTTACTTATGAGTGGCTTTTAGGGTTTCTGAGAGAGCCACAGAAATTATGGATTACTGTGGATTTTGGTCACCAGCTGGGAGTTATCCTTTATTAGCACGAATGATTGAGAGCTGCCTAGGGCAACACTACTATTTAAAAAAATCTTGATTTCTGGAAATGTGTCATTCAAACAACTTACACATAAGGCATTCCTGTCTGAGCATAGTAACACTCTCTGTGATATACTGGCTTGTTAAATGATCTGTGGAGTAGTATTTACCTCAAGTGTGCTTTCAAATTGGTATTACATTTGTCAAGTTCTCAAATTTATAATAAAACTTTGGAAATAGAAATGTTTTCAGTGCCGCAGTTTTGCATAGAAAATGCCAAATGTAAATTAACCACTTTTAGGATTTTGCCAAGTCACTTACAAATGATCGCCATTAAAAATTCACTGCTTTTAAAGGCTAGAACCTCTCTGAGATGAAGAAATGACTAGGAGTTGTATCATTTGACTAAATACCATACATGTCAATTTATAATGCTTTTATTAGGAAAACGGTTATATTAAGACTTGCCAGAACTTCATCAATGCCAAAAGTCAGGGTCTCTCTCCAACTTCATACAAATGTGGGACGGATTTAAAATTGCTGTTTTTCTTTTTACTTTAAACAGATTTTTACAAAATGAGATAAAATGCCAAGTTGAAAATAAGTGGTATTTATTTGTTCACTCACCCTCCCTCGTGTATGCCCCACACACGCTGAAGCATTGTTAGAAAGTGAGACTTAGACTCAGCAATACCACTTGGAGAATGCTCACCCAACGTGGGGCAAGCCGCGTGCACAGTGACCATTAGCAAAGGCACTTGGTGATTCCATCAACAGTCAGGGAACGGACTGTCAGGACATCACACCCTGGAGCTACGGAAAGTTTTACTTTGCATGTTCTTCTTAAAAGCATACTGTTAGGCTACCATGTTAAGTTCTCCAAACAAAAATTCAATTAAGATGGTTAAGATTTGGGTAAGGATGATACTAATTACAGATTCTTTATGACTCTGGCCCAGCCCGAGGGAAGAAATCACACCTGTATGTGGAAGCAATTTCACAACTGCCATGACGGCCACTGGTGCCCGGCACTGTGGGAGGTATGCCGAGCACGTCCTCACCCCCCAGCTCAGGGAGCCTCAGGAGGCAGCAGAGGAAGCTGCCCCTGAAGCTTGCTTCCCAAGTTTACTTTTAACTGTATTTGCTTGAAAAGACTCAAGAAGCATGAAGTCCAACAGAGAACTTGACACAGCTACCCTGAAAGCTGACCTCTAACTTAAGTTACCAGATATAGCTCATAAAACCAGCTGTCTCAAAGACAGTATTATCTTTATTAAAAATGGGTAGACATAGCAGCACTTACAAAAAAAGTTCATACAAGGCATTGTACGCTGCCAACTGCCAGTGTGGGAAGGCTAGGCGCCCACCCGGCTGGCTGTGGGCTGGGCATCACGTCTGCTCACGTTTGACCTGCTCCACTGAGTCCCAGGAGAGCCAGAACCCCTGAGGGAGGCCCACAGCAACAGTGGCACTCTGCAACTCTCAGCCTTGTGTGTGGTGAACAGTCCATTGGTCAAGTATCACCCTCCTTAGCAGCATCTGGAACACTCGGTGGTGATCTGGAGGTGGCTGGCGTACTTGACCCACTTATTAAAAAAATCTAAGCATTCAATATAAAAAACCACTTCTCCCTGTCCAATGCCATTCGCAAAAATATTTCCGTTGTGGAAGAGACACACTCTTCCCTTCAAACACCCGTGAAGCTGGCGCAGGCCTCCACCGCAGCAGACGGGGGTGGAGCGGCCACTCCCAAGACTGGTGGTCATGCGGTCCCCTGCTCACCACTCTGCTTCTTACTGCTGTGTGGCGGGGTGAGGACCCCAGTGGGCACAGGAGAAATCCTATTCTGTTCAGACAGTATGGCTTTCTTTGCTTGGGCTTTGTCCTGTAGATGATAATGGAGGGGACACGTTAAGGTGAAGACCATCCTCGGGGCCTTACTCACCCTGTGCTTTTCTGTGGAGGTTGAGAGGGAGGACAAAAATAACACAACAATCGAGCAGTCTCCATTCTCAATGACACGGAGACACAGCATCTATTGACCGGAATTTTCCTTTTTTTCAAGGAATTAAAAGAATTAAGTTTTTCTAGGATACCTGGAGCCTGCCTGAAAGACAGTGAACAGACTATTTCAGCAATTTTAACAGGGACTGAAACGGGGGTGGCACTGACCAGCAAGTCCAAGCTGTCCCTGTGGGTCTGGATGTTGTGTGCATCGTCTGCAGGAACCCCCCTGAAGTGTTTCAGCTTCGAGCTGCCTGTCTCCCTGATGACCATGGCAAATGGGACCATCCACTTGACACAGTGCTCGATGTCACACCACTGATACCCTGCAAGGAGAGGACACCGTGGGCTGCCTGCAGCTGACTGGTGGTTGAAAGGTCCACACGTCCTGTTTGTACGTTCACTGCAAAGCCCACGTACCTGAAACCTTTTGCATCAGTTCAGACGAAGAGAAATGATACAAGGCAGAAGCAGCGAGCACACCATAGGGAAATTCTAAGCAGTCCACATCCAGGACGCAGAGATCTAAGAGCTGTGGGAAGAGGAGGGCGCTGAGATGGGGCCAGCACTGCCACTTCCCCAGCTCCTGCCCAACTGCAGGGCAGGGAGCCCCACGGAGATAAGGGAGCCGTTACCTCTGCAATCTGAATAAAGATCTGCTGGGGATACTGTGGCAAGAGCACTTCATATAAGTCGTTCAGATATGCGACCTGCAGGTATACATTCAGCCAGGACACAATGGTCAGGGGACTTAAGCGCCACTTAAGAGCCTAAAGGGAAACAGAGAAAAGAGACCAAGCGCTGAGAGAAAAGGGCTCCGAGAGCAGCTGTGCTGCCCACCACAGTGTGTCCAGCCAGGGACACTGTCAGGCGCATTTCCACTTCATGTGGGAATGATGTTATGTATGCATTTTAAAATGACTGAAAAATTAACTTGTAACCTACCTTCATAATCATTAATTCCATGGTAAGAATTTCATCTCCTGAACAAGCCCCATCTGTAACATAAGCAAACTGGTGCAACTTTGGAGGATAGATTTCCTGAAAAGAAATAAATGGAAGATACTGCTAGCAAAAGCCAATCTCTAACAGTCTGCATTTATAATACATACCTAAAATTATTCTTTCTAGCATCCTGGGATGGAAAGAGAGGGACAGGTGCATTGATGGGATTAGCATAGGAGCCTTCCCCTGGATTGAGATGGGTTAGCTACAAATGAAATGGAACACCCACCCCACTAAATAAACACGTAAGTACACAGAACTTTTACATGTGGTGGGAAATGTTTCTGAAATTCTCATATTTTCAGTACCTTTAACAACATATTTGAAAGTTGGGTCTGAACACTCTTCTACAAGCATAACAAAATTTTATTTTAATCTTAGGTCAACATTCAGTGCCAGTACCACTGCATTAACCCCCGTGCTCTGTATGCCCACACTGCCTCATCCTGATTACTTTCTAACCTTTTTTGCATGCGTCTTAACTCCAGAAGGCCTCAGGTCATAAAAATTTAGGATGCACAGTGGAGGTCAAGAAACACTACATAGGCTTGGCACCCATAGCTCAGTGGCTAGGGCACCGACCACTACCCTGGGGGGCTGGTAGGTTTGAACCTCAGCCCAGGCCTGCTCAACAACGACAACTACAACAAAAAAAAAATCGGGCATTGTGGCAGGTGCATGTAGTCCCAGCTACTTGGGAGGTTGAGGCAAAAGAATCGCTTGAGCCCAAGAGTTTGAGGTTGCCGTGAGCTGTGACTTCGCCACACTCTACCAAGGGCAACATAGTGAGATTCTGTTTAAAAAAAAAAAAAGAAAGAAACACCACATATTAGACAACAAGTATTTGAAAATTATTTACCTCAAGTTTGGCTGCAATAAATAAAGATGAAATCCCAATAAGCTGTAGAAGTGTTTTCACAACGTTTTCTTGTGTTGCCATATACCGATCAAAGAAATCCTGTGCCAAGTAGAACGTCTCCCTGTGAAGTTTATAGACTTCACACACCTGAGAAAATATTCGGTGAGTTACTCACTCTAGTGAAAACAAACCAAACCACCTTGTAAGTGCACACACGGTGACAAACCGGCACTTAGATGTACGGAAGAAGTGCTCTGTGATCTGCAGTAGCCAGGGAAGAGAGGCCACAGCCTGGGGACAGCAGCAGGGAAAGGGGAGGTCACAGCCCAGCCCAGTGCCTGTAACACAGTGGTTACAGCGCCAGCCACATACACAGAGGGTGGAGGGTTCGAACCCTGCCCAGGCCTGCTAAACAAGAATGGCAACGACAACAAAAAACAGCCAGGCGGTGTGGCGGGCGCCTAAAGTCCCAGCTGCTTGGGAGGCTGAGGCAAGAGAATTGCCCAAGCCCAAGAGTTGGAGGTTGCTGTCAGCTGTGACAGCACAGCGCTCTACAGAGGGCAACATAGTGAGACTGTCTCAGAAAGAAAAAAATATCAAAACTCCAAACAGCAAAACCACTACAGATTTTCTCAGAGAATGCTGCCCTCTCCTTTATAAATTTCATTACGACTCGAGGAAAGAGCTGGCCTATTTTCTCACAACCAGCAATAACAATTAAGGAAGTTTATAAGCTGGAATTCATTTATTTACAGATCACAACCAGCTAAAACACTGAGGCAACAGGTTTGTTTCTTTCTTTTTTAAACAGAAGATCCAGACATTTAGGTCCTCGTTAAGGCTTTAACTTGGAATAACCCATATATTTCAGATACCTCAAAATTAGGAGGATCTGGCAAAATAGTGTACATGTTGGGGTTTAAAGGGGCCAAGATAATCTTAGATCTCAATTCCTTACCATCACCAAATGTCTGATTATGCATATAAACTCTATCACTGCCATTCCAAGAAGGTACATCTCACATGATTGCAATTTATGGGGTTAATGCATAGAAAAAGAGCCGGAGAAACAATCAGAATACTGCTAGAAAATTCTGTCAGTTACCAAAAACTAAAAAGTCTAAGTTAAGCCATAAATAACTGTTTGTAAAGACTGACCTTCTTCCAAGTATAATGGCATCAATTGCATTAGATATAACAGAACTTTACAGTCATAGCATTTTTAGAAGAGTAAGTTGAAGTCTAAAAGATTAAAACATTTTACATCTAATGCCTCAAGAAACTATAAAATGTTCCCAAGCGTACAGAGGGCTTTGTGACCTGGTGGGTTTATGATGGGTGCCTATAAGGCCTCAACTTTTAAAAGTAAGACTGCCAAAAAAAAAAAAAAGTAAGACTGCCAAAGAATTCAGCTCCACAATTTTTGGCATTTTCAGGAACCAATGAAGAAACACAAATTAAGAATGACAAAAATTTCAAACACACCATTTCTAATTGGTATAAACTCTACAAGGAAAATACTGCTAGAAAACATCACAGAGGAGGAGACAGGGACTCGGAGGTGCCGGTGGTGAGTGGCATGGGAATGTGGCTCTCCACAGGGCAGACAAATAGCAGACCACCCCATCCGCCATTTTGTTTTCTGAGGTTTTAAGTTACCTACAGTAAACTGCAGTCTGAAAACATTAAATGGAAAGCTCCAGAGATTAAAAACTTAAAAGCTTTAACTTGTGCAGCCTCCTGACTCGTCCTGCTCCCACCTGCCTGGGACATGAATCACCCCTTAGTAGGCTACCACCCCTTGTCTGCACTACCTACCCGTTAGGCACTATCTTAGTTACCTGATGGACTGTTGCTACGGTAGTGAAGGGCTTCATTCAAATAACCCTCATTTTACTGAAGAATGACCCAAAAGCACAAGAGTGGTGACTGTCAATTCTGAGGTACCAAAGAGAAGCTTTAATGTACTATGTAGGCAAAATGCATAATACGTAGAGGGTTTGTATCTGCCGCTTCAGACGTCTACTGGGGTCTTGGGACATAGTCCCCAAGAATAAGGGGAAGCTACTATAGTTAAGACACTCAACTTCTATATGTATTTTTTGTTTACAAAACAGATCTGCATGAAAAGTCCTTCCACTTCACAGAAGAAAAGCCCACTTTTTATCAACCAGTCTTACAAGACTGTCTAGGAAGCCTCCTTTAATGGAGGCACGGTCCATCACCTGCATTACACCTGCATGATGGATCATGATAGATCAGCTACTGATTAAATCCCACTTTTTAAATTTAATAATTATCCATTAAAACTCGTAATATTTGCTGTTTTGACTACAGAGCCATATGACAGTATGGATCAATATATTTTGTTGGGACAACATTCTGTGGGGAAAACACAAAGTTTGCCATGATAGTACCCTCTGTAAGGTGACCACGCAAGGGACTGTAACAAACTGGCGACATACAGAGTGGGCGAGGGCTGACACGTACATACAGGCAGTGCACGTCCCCCCCGTCTATGAAAATTAGGTCAACTCAAGGAGGTGCTCAACTGTAGAGGGTCTACTGTCTTTAAACCCCAATGGAAAAAATTAGAAACCAATTTTAAAACATCTAAGGGCTGTAGATTTTAGAAACTCTTTCAGGCTTGCTTTTCTCTTCTTGCCATCTTGGAGCCTGAGAAGTCCTGCCGGGAATAGGACGTCAAAAAGGCAAGTGTGCCTGGAAGGCTGTGGTCCAGGCCATATCAGAGGGGTCTTCAGAAACACACAGCTCTTCTCAAAGAAAATTAAAGAAGTTTATGCTTGACATGAAACTGAATTCTATTTAGGCAAGAAATGTGCTTATGTAGACAAAGGAGAGAACAACACAGCGACTCCGGGCGGCAAAACCGCAGTCATCTGGGGAGAGGGAACTCGGGCCCATGGCAGCAGCAGCAGGGCTCACGCCAAGCTCCGAAGCAGTGTTCCTGCTAAGGCCGTCGTAGATAGAAGCCGTGTGGTGCTGTGGCTCTTCCCCTCAAGGAAATAAATAAAAGTGAATTTGTGAAAAAAAAAAATTCTCTGAGGAATGCAAGCCAAAAAGTCAAGACTATTGCAGTAAACACACCATACAGCTTCAGGGACACAGAACGTGTCAATGGGGTGAAACTCAGGCAGAGACGCAGGACGCGCTCACCTCCATCAGCCAGTCCAGGAGGATGGCGCGCATGTGAGGCTGTAGGAGAGGGTGCCGCTGCAGCAGGTTCTGGTCCCGCAGGTACGTCTTCTCCTTGTTCAGCATGATCTTCCAGACTTCCTCTCGATTTGCCCAGCTACAGTAACAAAGACAAAAAGACCCAGACCCACACAGGTTACCAGTGCACATCCACACTGCTGAGGGCTGGGAGGAAGGCGAGCAGGTGACCTGGAAGCCACGTGGCAGAGTCAACACCTACTTCAGTATAGGCAGTGGGGAGGCCCTGGACGGCGTGATCTGAGGCTTGTATGTCGGAGTTGGGTACACCAGCTCATCCTCCTCTTTGTCAGGTGTGGGGATCAAGGAACAGGGGTTTGCACAGACTGTGTTACTGTCCCAAGACTGTAAATGAAAAGCACAAATTTAAAACTGTTTGATGTAAACCAGGTATTTTTTACATTTACTGATTTGTAGATTAGTCAGCACTTGGAAAAATATATATTCACACACTCTCCAAGCCTAACTATTCTAGTCTAAGTTAGATGGATTAGTGAGAGCCACAGTCGTTCCTCCAAGCCTTCACTTCATTCCTGCTGTTGGCTAAGGAGTCTATGTGGTAAATGCCTAAAAAACCAGGTCTCCTCGTCCTCACCTGAGGTGCTTGAGTAGCACAATGGATGCAGGAGAAGAAAGATAGAATGCAAATAGCTCTCATATTAAAGAAAGCAACCAAACAGACTGGGAGCAGGCAGATACTGGGTATGACTTCCCAAGTGCTTAAAAAAGACACACTGTGAGATCACTTTGTCACAATCTACCAAAATTTCTTAAAAATAGAACATAGAATTCCCAATAAAATATTTACATGGCACTAAATACTCTCATAAGTATAAAAGATCAAAACTGCAAACCAGCTGCCATCTTTATTGACGTCCCCTCAGTTTAAAACAAAAACTCATCAAATGTGACATCCTCCTTTGGTTATAGAGCTAGCCAAAGATATTAAAAAATGGAGATCTTTTGTTTTCCTTTACTCAAACCAAAACCAAAGAAATCCGTCTAGCTCACCTCCATCAGCCAGTCCAGGAGGGTTTGGGAGTTAAACCCAAATCGAGAGCGTTCACAGGTCACACTAAGAAGTCCATGGAGAAAGGGCCTGGGGCAGGGTTCTCAACCTGTGGGTCGTGACCCCTTTGTAACCATGAAAATACCACGGTGGCATTAGGAAGTTGAGAACCACTGGCCTAGATACTCCTCAAGATCTTTAATCCTGAGACCCCTGAACAGAGTAATAGACTCGACACTCTGAGAAGAGAATGAACTGAAAAACCAAATCTAATATGCTTTTCTTTTGAGACTTCAGGCACTTATGCAATTTCCAATATTTGGAAAACACCAAGGTTATTTTGCCATTTGGAAAATTTTCTTTTCTAAAGTTATTCTGTTCATTATCCTACTCAAAAGAGAAAATTTATTCTTGATTTTTAAAGCTATAAAACAGTAGGTTGCTGAAGCTATCAGGCAGGTAATGATCCTGCTGGCATGGATGTCTTCAGACTCTGGGCGTTTTGTTTTTGAAAGCAGAGACTGTTAATGACGACTAGAGAGCAAAATAGAGAAAGGGGGTGCTGAGCATGAACACCTGAGCACGGAAACCAGGCTCTAAGTGCCACCTTGAAGACACAGGACATGGTGGCCACCACGGCACACCGGCCACCTCCAGAGGAAGCCCAGGCACTTTGCGTTAGTAAGAACAGCAAAGGTAGACAAAGCTCTTCCCACCCAGTGTACAAAGAATCGGGCATGCAAATCACCCACGACACTTCTGCCTGCAGCTGGGCGAGGAAGGCAGCTTCCTTTCAGTTCTAGTGTCATGTGCTAGTCGAGGTTCCTTGACTCAAAAGGGTCACACTGTGGCTGCTCTCAGTTGCTCTTCATTTAGGAAGAATTAATTCTGGCTTGGAAGGCACATCTGAGAGCAGGCCTTTAGAGATTAACTGGTAGCAGTTCCCAAATCAGCGTTTCGTAGACAAATTAGGTTGAACCACAAGAAAACAAGTGGTTTCCAAAGTTGTTCTTTTTAGGAACTGTGGATGAGGCAGAATAATTAAGTCTATGTCCTTTAACTTGAGGGTGTACCAAACTTCAAAGAAAGCAAGATCAATCTGATTTTATTAGGAAGGAACAGGGTAACAGCAAGAGACCAGTGGCAGTTGTTCCTAACCACTCCTGACTCCTTGCCCCCTTTTTTCTCTTTTGCAAGATTATTTTCTGAGAAGTAACTAACAATAGGTTAGGATTCTGCTTCAGTAGAAAAGCTGGATCTCGTGGAAAATAAACTAAATTAAAACAATGAACACACCAAGTAGATTTTAGATAAAAGGGTCTTCTCTTCATTAAGAGAAGTCAGGATAAGAACCATCAAAGGAAAAAAAAAAAAAGAACCATCAAAGGTTCCAGAGGTCTGAATGAAGCAGTTACTTAGAGTTTTGGCATAATGGTTTCTAGTATCTACCTCAAGATTGTTGTACTGGGTTGACCTGTGGTTAGCTCCAAAGGAAATTCTATGTATTAATAGGTAAAAAGGTTCTATTATAACCCCAAGTTCTAGTTTCATGAATCTAATCTATCTTTATTATTTCCCTGTCTTTACTGCTTCATAAATAAACGGAGTAATTTTTAAGCTATCTACTCTACCAAACAGCACAGAAACCTGTTGTCATTTAACCTCTGGACAACCATGGAAATGCCTTCTCGTGGAAAAAGACCCAGATAGAGTCACAGTCCAATGTTTGGCACCTGGGCACTCCCCAGGTAATCTTTGAGAACAGGTATCACAGTAAAACTCTAAGAAGTCAATATGGATGGCTCTGCTTTATCATAGTTAGAAATTCTGTTTCTATTCAAAACATAGCTGAGAAAATAATCTTGAATTTCACAAAGTAGTGATTCACTTTATAATACAAAAATCAACTTTTGATTTGAAGGTTCTTTTTAAGAGGGGGACAAAGGAGAACAGCGAGCTTGGGACATACTCTTTATTTCCTTTCCTGAAGGGAAATACAGGTTATTTTCTAACAGAGAAGGAATACTCTGTTCAATACTCAGTGGGGTTTCCTCAGAAATGCTTATCCCTAGGTTCTGATGGGCAGCCACGAGTGCTATCACAAACAACATGGCCCATCACTTTCAAAGCCTACAAGCCCTTCCCTCCTCCAGACTGGCTACCCCATCTGTTGCTCACTGCTCTGCAAAGCAACGTGCTCCCCACTGCTAATCTAGCTGCACCCACTGCACTCCAGAGGATTAATATTACTCCTCAGCTCTATCTGGGACAGAGTCAGAAGGCCTGGCCAGCTAGCATGGAGATAGGCTGCTTCTCCTGCCAGAGCTGTAACTACAGTCTCCAGCCATTCCTGGAGGTAAAGAGATAATACAAGCTTTTTCTGCAAGGAAGTTCTGATATTATAATGATTATCATACTACACGCAGGAAATTTGGCAGGAGCTGGGTAAGGAGGGGCGAGAAAAATGGAGTAGCCAATAAAAAAGTGTTGAGACACACAAACTATTACACAGAACATTCCACTGATACTCTTGCTGAGGCCAGGTCTAGCCTGAGACAGCAGTGACCAACGTAGGTAACTGCTGGATGGGCCAGAAGAACTTCCAAGGCCAGAAAGGGAGAAAAGTTTGAAACCTGAAGATGGGAGGTGGTTCTTAAGCACCATGACAAAAAAAAAAAAAAAAAGTGTCAACAAGGGGTTGGGGGAGGTGTTGCTTATAAACGCACAGGAACCCTCCCCTGTCCATCAGCCTTCAGAGGAAAGGCTGTGGGCCCAGCTCTGCCCCTGGCTTGCACAGGTCTCTGGCTCAACTCTCTTCTTCCCAGGCTGTCTCATGGGCAGGAGAGGCCTGAGTTATGCGATGTCCATGCTGGCTCTTCCAGGCATCTGCACATATCTGTGATCTCAGATTGTGTCAGTCAGGAACACAAGACCTTCCTGGAATCCCAAGACAGCCAGAGGCTGGGGTGCCCCCTGACAGGCAGAGCGCTCAGCCCTATGCACTGCGGCTGTGGTGGGAAAAACGAACCCTAACCAGAGCTCTTCAGCAGAGAATGCATGAGGCCCAGTCTGACCGGGAGCAGGAGGCTGCCCTCTGCTAGGCCCAGTCGCCAAGTGCACCTACCTGACTGCCGCCACACTGGCCTCTCACAGTCCTGTCAATTTTGGCAATTTCTTCATCTGGATCCTGCAAAAACTAACATAAAACAACCCCCACCCAAGGAAACCCCAAATGATCCAAAGACAGAAAGAGAGAGAAAAGAAAAAGTTAATTAGATCATGAGCACCATTTCTGCCAAAGGGACCCTGTCCACTAACCCCCTAGCAATCAATAAGGCAGAGCCAAGTCTGGTACTCAGGTACGATGGGGAGGGGGGTGAGGAATCCTCCCCAACCTGTCTTCTTTGTACTCACAACGGCCACATTTGCCTTCCTTTTCCTGGAGCGAACGGAGAAATCCATGCCACCTTCCTCCTTCACAGCGCCCCGTTCCTTCGCATCCCTGCAAGGCCAGGGTGGCACAGAGGTGGGGGTGCGTTCCCCCTAAATCTCGGCTGCCCCTCCCCCACCGCCGCACGCCCGCTCCCTCCCCGGGCCGGGCCACCGCTCACCTCTCCCTCCTCTCCCTCGGCATGGCGCAGGGCTCCAGCTCCAACCGCAGGCCTGGAGGGCACCAAGCGGGCAGCGTGGTGAGGACCGCCCGAGGGGCCGGCACCCCTCCCCCTCCCCGCGCAGGCGGCGGCAGCGGGCGCCTCCCGGGCCGACCGGGAAAATGGCCGATGGGCCCGGGGTGGCCTGTCACCCGCGGCGCCGCCAGCAGCCCGCGACCCGGGTCCGAATCCGGAGCGGGGGGGGGAGACCGGGAGCTCCCTGAGACTCGCGGAGACCCATCGCCTCCCTCAGGGCCGTAGCTGCCTCAGTCTCCCCCTCGACACCTCCCTCGAGCCGTCCGTGAGCCACCCTACCCGAGACACCCCGCGCTGACGCTTCCCGGACCCGGCGACCCGGCCTCACCCCACCCCCACCCCGGGTCCCGACCCGGGCCCGCCCGGCCCGGCCCAGCCCGGCCCGGCAGCTCTAGGAGTCCCGGCCCGCGGCGTCCGTCCTGGCAGCCGCGACAGGGGCCCTACCCGAAGGCAAGCAGGCGCGCACGAGCCCAGCCGAGGCAGGAGGCAGCAGGCGAGCTGGAAGCCGGGAGGCGGGAGACGGCGGCGGGCCGAGCGCGCGGCGGTGGCGGGATCCGCGCCTGCCCCCTACACCGCGCTGGCGGCCGAGCCGGCTGCTCCTGCGCCCGGCTTAGAGCGGGACATTTAAAATCCCTGCGCGCGGAACCGGCCCCGGCCCGCCCTCGCCCCGCCTCGCCGCCGCCGTCCCGCCCCGCCCGTGTGCCGAGCCCCTCAGCGGCCGCCCGCCGGCCCGGGCCCGCCCAGTGCCCGCCCTCTGGCCCGCCCCTTCGCGGCGCCGGCCAGCCAGGCGCTAGGGGCCTCGGGGCGTGGCTTTCCCTGGGCGGGGCTTCGAGGGCGGGGCCTAGAGCGGAGCGCGCGCGGGGCCGACCGTGGGGGCGGAGCTTAGTGACAGGGCCTGCGCGCCGACCGACGGGACGCGGGACGTGGTAGGCGGGACCACGCGGCCGTGGCGGGGCTTGCGCGGGGCGGGACGCGGGAGAGTCGGCCGGCCGGCGCGCGCGCGGTGTGGGGGCGGGGCCGCGCCGAGGCGGGACGCGGGAGAAGTCTGGCTCGCGTGCCACGGAGGGGCGGGCCGCTGGGCTGTGGGGGCGGAGCCGAGCGGCGCTGGAGCGGCAGAAAGCCGCGTGGCCGGCTCGGGTGGAATGTAAACACGGTGGGCAGCGAGGCCCCGGCCGGGCTGCCGCCGGGCCCTGTAGAGCAGATGCGTCTGAGGGCCGGGGCCCGGGCCCGAGCGCTGGGCGGCTGTGGGTCTGCGGCGCGCGCGCACATTCTCTCTGGGCACGTCCTCCCCGCCCCCGCGACGCCGGGTTCCCGGGCCGAGTCCGGGGCGGGGATGTCCCCAAGGTCACAGCGCCTGGTGCCTGGGCCTAGAACCAGGGCTTCAGGCCTCCAAGTCTGCGGCCCTACCTGGGCCAGCTGTTAGTCCTGCCGCGTGTCCATTCATCAGTGTTTTCATTCATTCATTCATTCATTAGACTAATATTCGATCCCCTTCCAACTGCCTCTTGCGTACATGCCCCTCCCCCACCAACCCTTCCTGGAGCATCAGAAAGCCTTAATGCTGACCCTGGGATTTCCATGCAGCCATCTCTAGCTTGAAACCTTCCGATTGTTTCCCATTCACCTAAAGATCAAACCTGTACCCGCTATCCTGGCCTGTAGAGCTTCTCAGGAACTTAGAAGCCCACCCCTTTCTTAGACCCTAATCCTCATGGCTCCTCTGTCCTTTCTCATTTCAGGGCCTTGGAGCTTGTCCCCTCCTCTGGCCCATTGGAGCTGCTCATCCTTCCTGAGAATTGATGTCTTCCGTGACCCCTTAATCTGGAGCACGCCTCTCCCTGGGAGTTCCTCTCCCTGTCACTGCTCTGCTGGGGTTCCTTCACGGCGCTTGGTTCCCTTTTCTCTTCCTGTCTTGTTCCCTGCAGTATCCCTTAGCTCTTAGTGCCTGGGGGAAGGGGGGCACTGAAATCCTATTTATGAATGAATGATTTCAAAACCTACACTGGCCAAGCCCTCGTAGAGTTCACAGGCTAGTGAAAGACATTGGTATTGAAAAATAGACACTTAAAATTACTTTCCGTACTCAATTCCAGAGGTCTCCTGAGCACCCCCAAGGTCCCTCCTAATTTACAGACTCAGTCTTGTCCCCATCGATTGTCTTCTAGACGTTGGAGCCTATAAGTTATTGAAGAGCAATGGGTCATCTTCCAAGGTCCTGGCTACCAAATTCATAACCTCCCAGACACTCTGAGGCCAAGGGTGCTGAGCTGCCAGGATCTGGGTGTCTTAGGTAAGCATTGACCCAGGTTCCTAAACTTCTAATCCCATACTGGTTACTAATAACAATAATAGATATAAACAGTGTTTCCAAGATGGCAGCTTTAGGCTAAGTCCTTCAAAATGTCATCTCAGTTAAGCTTCACAGATAATCATGTTGATACCATGATTATCTTATTTCATAAATGGCAACTCTCTACTTCCTAGGGTGATTGTTAGGATTAAGTGAGATAATGTAGACGAATCAGAACAGTGCACGGTACACAGTAAATGCTCAAAAATGGATTATGACAACAATTCAGAAGACAAGACAGAATTTTCCTTAGTAGTTATAGCAATATATACCTTCATCATCCAAAAATGAGAGTGCCAGATGCTCTAAATTTTAGCTGACATGTTCATCCACAATAGAATGAATAAATAAAGTGTTATATTTCTTCAGTGGAATACTATACTGCCATAAAAAGAGATGAACTGTTGAAATATATAGCAACATGAATTAGTCTCACACATATTGTTGAACACAAGAAACCAAATATACTTATTTGAAGTTCTCATTTATTTGAAGCTTAAATAAAAGCAAAATCACGGGGACAGTAGTCAGAATGATAATTACTTTTGGGGTAAGGGGTAATGACTAAAAGAGTACCAAGAGAACTTTCTGGGTACTAGACGTGTTATATCTCGATCTGAATGGTGGTTACATAGCTAAATATGTACCTAAAAGTTCACTGAGCTATACTTATGATAGCTTATGATTTGTGCACTTTACTGAATAGATCAACAAAAAGAAAAAAAAAAAACTGGCCAGGTGTGGTGGCTCCCACCTGTAATCCCAGGTCTCTGGGAGGCCGAGGCAGGTGGATTGCTTGAGCTCAGGAGTTGGAGACCAGCCTGAACAAGAGCAAGACCCCATCTCTACTAAAAATAGAAAAACTAGCCAGGCGTCATTGCAGGTGCCTGTAGTCCTAGTTACTGGGGAGACTGAGGCCAGAGGATCACTTGAGCCCAAAAGTTTGAGGTTGCTGTGAGTTATGATGTCAAGACACAACCCAGGGCGAAAGAGTGAGACTCTACCTCAAAGAAAAAAAAAAGTAAAAGAATTATTTTTTCAAAAAACATTCAAAACAAAGCAAAACAAAACATAATCACTGCCTACTTTGGAGTTGCCAATGTGGGAGGGGGGCAGTTGTTGAGATTGGCAGTGGTAGTATAGAGGATAATGGCTGGGATGGGAAAATTCTGTGGGTTGTAATTCATGTAGGGAGGGGATTCTCCACCCCAGCCTTGAATGACAAGAAGGTTGCATGGAGGAGGCAGCATGGAGGATGAATAAATTGAGCAGGGGCAGTAGAAAAGCTGTGTCTGAGACAGTGGGAAAAGATCTGCCCAATACTGGGAGTCTTCACAAGTTACTCATGTCCTGTCTGGGGCAGCTCATCTTTGGATGTCTGGGCTAGTTTCATTCTGTGCCTGCCTCCGTTCCAGAGTTTCTAAGCATTGGCTCAGCCCTAGGGAAGACTGGATTACATCAGAGGTGGTTAGCCAGCTGCTGTGTGAGGAGGGTGGCACCTTCCCTCTGCCATGAGACTTAGGAAAGTTCCCCAACCTCTCTGTGCTTCAATTTCTTCATTCGTAAAATGGGTGTGATTCTAACTGTCCCAACCCTGTAACGTTGCCGTGAAGAGTTAATGTATTAATGCTCCTAATGCATTTACAGTAGCATCTGGCACATAGTAAAAACAGAGTTTATTATTATTATTTATAAAGAAATTGGGGGGGGGGTACCTGCTTAGCTTCATGGATGGTCCAGGCCCTGATGATGGAGGCAGAGGGGCAGGAGCCAGGATACAAAGACTAAGGAGGAGGAGTGAGAGGTGAGCATTGCCAGGGGGAAGCCCTTCCCAGCTTCCCAGGTGAGATTCCTTAAGGTGAGATATCTGGACAGCCTCAGGGACCTGAACAACTGCCTGCTGACCTCAGAGGCTCACAATGGGCTCATATGTACTTTCCTGGGCAGCTGGTGTATAACTTCTACTACCTCAGGGAAGGTGTGGGCAGTGGCTGAGAATGCAGCTGGCTAAGGCTTTGCTGTCCTGCTAGCCAGGATGATGGTGACCACTTGCATTAGCCAGTGTAGGGGCACCTTGCGAGGCCACACACAGCAATTCTAGAAGAGCAGCCAAGCAGGCTGTGTCAGTGTGAGCGGAGAGGTGGGGGACAACCATCATAGAGTGACTGCAGCTCAGCACCAGGAAATCCGAATGTGGGAAGGCCCCCAAAGACCTGGCTCCTGTCTTCAATCAGGCCTGTCTGCACAGGCCTGCCAGGTCAGACAGAGTCAAGGGCCCAATCCGTGCTCCCCAGGGCTGGGTCGCTGCTCAGAGTGAGCTCACACTGCTGGGTCCTCTCAACCCTACGGTGGGCAGGCTGGCAGAACAGCAGGTGGGCCTCCCCCTCCTTGGGGACAAGTTCAGTCAGTACTTCTTTAGACAGAAGGCTGTGATCAATTAAAAGTTCCAGGGAAAATTCAATTTGGCCTTTAAACGTTGCATGTGATAGAACAGTGATGGCAGCTGACACGTACGGATTGTGTGCTAATCTGGGGCCTGCAAGGAGCAGAGGCTAATGTGAAGACACGCTTAGGAGGGGGAGCGTGACACGGTTGCAGGGAGATTGGCGGTGCAGCCAGAAGCGACCCCTCTGCACGGGCTAAGACACAAGAGTGCTACTTTGTTGTGCGTCTGACCACCATAGCTCCGGCTTTAATTTAAATCTTGTTTTGGGTTTTGTGAAGGCAGGCACAGCTGCAAGGCAGAGCAGGGTCCTGGAGAGAGAAGGCCCTGGTCTCTCCCTTCTGGTCAGGGACCAAAATTCTCCTGGCACCACCCTCCGCCCCGTCCCGGGGAGGAGGCTTGGCCAATCAGAGCAGCGCATTCCCGGCTCCGCGATTGGTTCAGGCGCAGGCTCATGACCCGAACCGGGCCAATGACGACGCTCAGGAGTTGCTAAGCTGACTGAAGAGGGTCTGGAGCCAAGGCCACCGCGCCGCTCAGTTGACCTTCGGAGGAAGCCCTTCCTGGGGACCGGGCGGGAGGTGCTGGGGGGCAGGTTTCTCATCCGTTGAGGCCCTGGGGACTGTCAGACCCAAGACTGGACTATTGGAAACTTCCTGGATCCTGGAGCCAGTTAATTATTTCCACATATTTAGTTAGCCAGTTAGGATTGGGTTTCTCACAACTTGCCACCCAGAGAGTCACAGGTGTCACCCATGAGTCAAAGAGCTGCGAGCCGTCGACTGCCCTCGCGCCGCGCAGGCGCGTCTGTGCTCCGAGGGGCCCTGCCCGCCACGTGGGCCCCGCAGGGACTGGCTGCAAAGCCGCGGGCACGTGGGCCGGGCGAGCCAGGCCTGGGCATGGGAGTGGACACTGGGGGCGTTGTCTGAGTCACCCACTTCCATCAGCCACACAGGAATTCTCTCGTGAAGCAGCGGCCGCCTCAGGGGTCCCTGTAGTGGGCCGGGGTGGACCGGCCTGCCCCTGCCCCCTGAGGAGCGCCCAGGAGCGCCTCGCACCCTCTGCGGGCAAGTTGGACACAAAGCAGGACCCCGCCAGAACACTGCAGGACACAGGTCGCAGACTGATGCTGGCAGCCCACACAGAGTGTTATCAAAAATATGCATTCCTGTACATGCGAGGTTTCTGGTGAAACTGAGCCCAATTTGTGCACAGTGACAGCGGGAGGTTGCCCTTTTGGAGTAGAGGAGCTTCACCCTCCTTCTCGCCCCTCTTAGATGTGGACCTGACCAGTGTTGCTTCTGGCTTTGGGACCCACCGTAGAATTCAGAGCTGACTCCAAGCCTGCATAGTGGGGTCCTGGGTGAGGATCAAATACAGAAGGGGGAGAAGGGAGAAGGCGAGGAGGAGGGTTAGACAGGGGGCGTCCCAGGGGGCTGGGCATTCCCAGGAGCCCCACACAGGTCCTGGACAGCCAGGTTTGCTGAATAAATAAGTGCATGGACGGATGGAGAGGGGCAAAGGTGACAGCTACAGAAAGCCTTTTCCAGACAGCAATAGGAAGCCCGGGAGGCCGGTGCCTGGAGCTAGGGGCACATTCTTTTTCTGGTATTAGGGATGGACAGGAAGAAGGCGCCACACTCAAGCCAGGGCTTCCCTTCCCACCCCCTTCCCCTCCCCTCCGAGACTCTCTCCACCTTCAACCTTTGACTATGAATTTTATTTCTCACTGAAATCCATTTGTTTGAAAAGGAAAACCTCCTACCCCTGCCCTAAATGGGAAACCAGCCTTCCCAGCCACTAATAAAAGGGAAGTATCAAAATGTTTATAATGAAGGACCGAAAAACATGAGGCAGCGATTGCCACCCACCCAGCTGCGAGCCCGAGGACTGGTCTCTTTCTGTTCAGAAAATGGCATGAGTGTGTGATTCCACTTGCCTGTGGAGGATGGATAACCCCGGAGCAGTCAGAGTTCACAAAGACACAAAGTTGAATGGTGGTTCCCGGGGTGGGGGGTTGGGGGGCTGGGGAACAGGAGTGGGGAGTTACTGTTTAGTGGTACAGAGTTTAGGTTTTGCAGGATGAAAAGAGCTCCCTGGATGGTTGGTGGCAGTGGCAGTGTGACAAGTGAATGACTTGATGTGGCTGAATGGAACACCCGAAATTGTTAAGATGGTGAATTTTTTATGTCCATTTTACCATGGTTTTTTTAAAAAAGGAGATGAACAAACATTAGAGAAGTATTAGTGTCTCAGTTTGAATCTCCTTGGTTCAGCAGAACATTTAAAAGAGAATTTAAAAAGCAACGACTCAGCCCAGTGTAGTGACTCACACCTGTAATTCCAGCACTCTGGGAGGATCATGTGAGCTCAGGAGTTTGAGATCAGCCTGAGCAAGAGTGAGACCCGCCAAACAACAATGACGGCTGCAACTAAAAAAAAAAAAAAATGGCCGGGCGTTGTGGCAGGTGCCTGTAGTCTCAGCTACTTGGGAGGCGGAGACAGGAGACTCGCTTGAGCCTAGGAATTGGAGGTTGCTGTGAGCTGTGATGCCACAGCACTCTATCCAGGGTGACAGCTTGAAGCGCTGTCTCAAAAAAAAAAAAAAAAGAGAGACCCCCATCTCTACAAAAAATGGAAAAATTAGCCAGACATTGTGGTGGGCACCTATAATACTGGCCCTATATGCCGAGGGTGGTAGGTTCGAACCCAGCCCTGGCCAAACTGCAACAAAAAAATAGCCGGGTGTTGTGGTGGGTGCTGTACTCCCAGCTATTCGGGAGGCTGAGGCAAGAGAATCGCTTAAGCCCAGGAGTTGGAGGTTGCTGTGAGCTGTGATGCCAGAGCACTCTACTGAGGGCAATAAAGTGAGACTCTGTTTCTAAAAAAAAAAAAAAAATATATATATATATATATATATGCATTTTTATATATATTAAATTTATACATATATATACTTGATCCCTGACTCGGCACCCATAGCTCAGTGGGTAGGGTGATGGCCACATACACCAGGGCCAACAGGTTTGAACCTGGCCCAGACCTGCTAAACAACAATGACAACTGCCACAAAAAAATAGCCAGCATTGAGACAGGCACCTGTAGTCCCAGCTACTTGAGAGGCTGAGGCAAGAAAATCACGTAAGCACAAGTTTGAGGTTGCTGTGAGCTGTGATGCCACAGCACTCTCCTGAGAGTGACATAGTGATAATCTGTCTCAAAAACCAAAAAAATCATGTCTGGTGTGAGGGAAAGCATAAATGATGAAATGATGGGTTAGAAAGGCTAGAGCTCATGCAGGAGGGCCCTGGAGTGGCTTCAGTGGGCAGACAGAGCCCATGGTGCCATGCTCTGTGTTGAAGACAAGGACGTGTGTCCTGGCTCCAGTATTCCTGTCTCCCTGTGACTTGGGGAAGTCACTTCCCCTCCAAGCACCTCTGGCCAAGAGGATGATGAAGAGGGTGGATATGAGGCTGAAGTGAGGCACCATGTGGGAGAGCACGCTGGCTCCGGGGTAGAGGACGGCTGTAGGGTGCACCTGCTCCGGGGTAGAGGACGGCTGTAGGGTGCACCTGCTCCGGGGTAGAGGACGGCTGTAGGGTGCACCTGCTCCGGGGTAGAGGACGGCTGTAGGGT
>CAUYON010175367.1:0-15588 GCA_963573935.1 Arctocebus calabarensis
GGCTATTTTTGTTGTTGTTGTTGTTATTGCACTTTGGCCGGGGCTGGGTTTGAACCTGGAACCCTCAGTATATGGGGCCAGTGCCCTACCCACTAGGCCACAGGTGCTGCACTTATAAGCCAATTTTAACAAACAACCAAGTATACAACAGTTCAGCCAGCCAAGGAGCATTAATGGTTTCTAAGGTAGAAATGTGAAAGTTAAATGAGGAAATAATAAATAGAAATAGGCTTACTATATCTACCCTCATATTACTAATACCTTAAAAAAGGAAAATAGTACATTTACAGATAGTGTGTTAAAATAGGAACTAAAGTTAACAACACAAGTAATAAGAAAATTAAACTTGGATACTACCAGAGTCAATTAGAAGAATGGAGAATGACTACAGTGATGCTTCTGCCAAAAATGAATAATCAGGATCTAGTCTGAGAAAATATACAAAAACTGCAAGTTTAGGAGTCATCTACAAAATGACTTCAAAGTGTCAAAGTGTCATATATTCTATGCATGGTTCTGAACTGTGTTCTTTTGCTTAAAAGACATTACTGGTAATGTCTATCATAGGTAAATTTTGATAGTGGTATATAGATCAGATGAAAATGTAATTATTTTACATAGCTTAAATAAGACCATGTGTTGTTTGTGGTAAAAATCACATTCAATTTGGCACCTTATCAACTTAAACAGTTCAGATATAAAACACCTTTGTGTGCTATTATTGCATTCTACAAAAATAATATTTCAAAATAATAAAAATGAAGTAAACTAAAGTCAAGCAAAAATGTATAAGATAGAGCAACGTTAGAAAAATGAAATGACTTGTCAAAATAAGTAGTATTTTTGATAAAAGTCATCCATTTCTTTTAGTGTGTGCATGTACAGCATGATATATAACCCTGCAGATCGATCAAAAATATTTAAAATAAAAAATGTACACACTTTTTTTTTTTTTTTGAGACAGAATCTAGCTCTGTCGCCTGGGGTAAAGTGCCATGGTATCATCATAGCTCACAGCAAATTCAAACTCCAGGGCTTAAGCAATCTCCAGCCACAGTCTCCCAAGTAGCTGGGATTCCAGGCACCCTCCATGATGCTCAGCTAGTCTTTGTATTTTTAGTAGAGACAGGGTCTCACTTTTGCTCAGGCTGTTCTTGAACTCGTGAACTCAAAGGATCCTCTCAGCCTCTCAGAGTGATAGGATTGCAGGCATGAGCTGCTGCACCCAGCCAATGTATATGCATTTTAAGAGATTTTGTTGGAAGTAAAATTGATTCCCTTGAAGTGTATGAAAAAAAAAATTTTTTTTAAACCCAAAATGTTTAAAATAACATATTGCATATTACATAATTATTTGTGTATAGATAACTTCGATCTATCTCTTCTGTCCTTAGAAAACTGAAAAAAGAAGAATATTTTTATAATTTTGTGGAAAATATAAAATATTTCACATATATTCTTGATTAATAAAAATATAAACTGGAGGCATGAGAGAGGTATAGATACATAAATATATATTTTTATGATATCATTCTATAATTATTTTTTAATGCACCTCCTGGGTGATAATTCTGCTTTCTAGTTAGGCAGCATCCTCTCTTGTAGGGTTTACATACACATCTTGAAAAAATTAAATTTGTAAGGCACATAATGCTAAACGAGATTGTGACTGTACAGTGTTATTTCTTTCTTACAGTTTTTCACTCCTAAAAGATCATGACTTCATAAGGCAATCCATATATTTGTATAAGGCATATATTTCATTTCTTTTCCTAGAAGACCTTCACCCTAATTTGTAAACTTCAAATAATTTCATTTTTTTATTTTCCTAATCACTTCATTATTGTTGCCTTTAAACTTTTGGATTAAACCTCATTTTTAATACAGTGATCCCACCTTTGCTTCATTTTATTATGAATTTACCAAAGTTGCCCAATCCTGAGCAATTTTAGAGAGGGAGTCACCTGTAAGCTGTCCCCCAGGAACACATCCAAAACATGGGAGACCCAGCCTTTGAGGGTGCCTGGGCAATGCCCCTTAGAAGTCATCCCAAGATCTACCTGATAAGAATGTTGCAATGAATAATTGACTTAATGGATTCAAGGCACCTAGCACATGGCAAATACTTAGCAATATTAGATAGCTATTGTAATGGCCAAATTACTTTGTATGGGTCACTTTTCTTTCAGGTACAAGTCAGCATGGCAGTGTGTCTTTATTTTATTTTTATTTTTATTTTATTTTATTTTATTTTTCACAGTTTTTGGCCAGGGCTGGGTTTGAACCCACCACCTCCAGTGTATGTGGCTGGTGCCCTATTCCTTCGAGCCACAGGTGCTGCCCCAGTGTCTTTTTAGTTACAATACATTGACCCAGACACCATAGTCTGATGCAAAGTGAAATGCCATAATGGCCTGCTGATTCTGGGCACTGTATTTCTATTATGTAATATAAATTTTCATTTAATTTTTCTGCTTTTTCCATCTAGTAGCTTATCTAGTTTTTTTTTTAATATATAGAAAGTGCTATTAAAGAAAGTAGGATACTGTGCTTTACAACTGATTTATTTAACCTCAGTTCAGAACTCTAGACTTACTCCTGTTAAATCTCAGCTTGCTGGTTTTGGCTGATCTCTTGAACCTACTGAAACCCTGTTGAATAAAATATTTTACCTTTTTTTAATGTTTTTATTAAATCATAGCTGTGTACATTAATGCAATCGTGGGGTACTATGTGCTGGTTTTATATACAATTTGAAATATTTTCATCAACCTGGTTAACATAGCCTTCAGGTTTTTTTCTTAGTTATTGTGAGAAACTTCTTTGAAGAAGACAGGCACACTGCCTACAGACATAGGAAAAAATGCTCATCATCCTTAATCATCAGAGAAATGCAAATCAAAATTACTTTGAGATATTATCTAACTCCAGTAAGATTAGCCCACATCACAAAATCCCAAAACCAAAGAGATGTTGGCATGGATGTGGAAATTTACTAAATGTAGAATACAAATATTTGAGCTTTTTTTGAAGATTGATTTAGTTCGCCAATGAAGTATCATGGAGAGACCTTCTGTATTTTCACCAAAGTCACGGATAAGTCTATATAGGTCATTTTGGAGAACAGAGACCAGCTTTACAGGTTAAGCAGGATCAGAATGAGCAGAATTAACATAGATGAAGAATTATAGTTTGTCAACTCATCCATGTGCCCACACTATATTTGATTCACAACCTTTTTCTGTAAAACTTGAAATCTGGTTAAAATTAGTTCATTTGGAAACACTTTCTTCACCTGAATATAAAGCCAAGTTTCTCTTACGTAATCAGTTTTATGATCTATCCCGGAAAAGTCTACATCTTGATACGGTTCCAAAAGTCATGAGGCAAACTTAGTAATGAATATGCAACTATTCATAGCGTCCTCCTCATTCTCATGTTGCTATGAAAAAAGGAAATCAGGATAACTTAACAATAGTTTAGAGTATCCATGTTTGCATCAATTCCTAATGATTCCTTATATTACTCACACAAAAATATATAATGACTTTCACCTAGGTGCCAAACATGGTTATAGATCTGGAATCTAAAGTTGAATAATATAAAACACTGTTTTTTACATGTAAGTTAGAGTTCAAAAGATAAAAGTTGCTATAGAAGCATGAATAAAGGGTTGGGGACACAAAATTGAACTATGATTTGAGTTCTTGGCAAAGGCTTCTAACAGGTGTCAACTTCTGAATTGGGTCTGAAAAGGTGAGTAGCATTAAGTTCAGTAAAGAAGAAAGGGAGAGGAAGAAATAACATTCTCCTTAATGACGTATCTCAAGAATGGAAAAGTAATTGTCCCATGTACTCAATACTAGTTGAAACTAGTAGATGAACAACTACAAACCCAGAGGAAAGAAAAACAAAATTAAATTCATGACACAGGGAAGGGGTTTGGTAAGCTCTCACCAAACAGGTGAAATGTAGGAGTATACGGCACACCCCTGGGTAAAGGACTCAACTGCGACTCTGACAAATGCAGACAAAGTGCCCTAATCATATGTACCCTTATATTAATCCAAAATTTTAAAAAAGAATGAGACAACCCTTGTAAAAAGGAACTGTACTCTAGAAGAGTGTGAAGTGGTAAGAAATGAGGCATCTCATGGAACACGGGAGGAAACACTGTGTTAGGGCAACAGTGGTAGTTGATGTGAATAGTGCGTGAGAGATCAAATTATAGATCTCTTTGAAAAAAGTTTATCATGTTTATATTCTGTCTTATATCCAGCAGGGGAAGTCTGGAGTTGTTTAGTCATGAGATAACATGTCCATTGATCTTGGAACAACTATTTTTGTAGAATCCTAGAGAATGATTTCACCACTATTTTGCATAATGTGTGGAGAAATTGCCAATTTCTATGTTTCTCCACTTAGTCCAAATATGTAAATATAAACTTTAACATCCTAAAGTAACGCCTGCTGTGTGTGTGTGTAGCGTAACATTGTACATAGGCAATGTATTGCTATATCCTTCTATATATGCAATATATATTTCTGGATCATAGTAGTTTTAGATAAATATATTAACTATAGGAAGGGTTTCTTGTGTTATGTTTAATTTGCTAATGAGTCTTTTTTTCTTTTTTTTTTTTTGCAATTAAAGTGGTTTATTCCACCTGAGTGCAGGTGGGGTAAGATTTTCCAACTGGGCTGGGAAGAAATCTGCCTTATGAGCCATTATTGAAACGCCCAATGATAAAGGGACCTCAGTGTCCAGGACTTGTGAAAAGTGTCAATAATTGGATATGTTGGGAAGAAATCATTTATATGAGTGTGTGAACAATTGCATGTAAAATATGAGAGACAACAATGGGGAAAAGTCAGATCCTAAACAACTTTGGTTTAGTCAATGGACTGAAAAGCATATGAATAAATAAGATCAGAAAAAAAAAATCCAGAAAGTTACTCTATTTCTGAAGAGAAAACATAAACATAAGTGATCACATCCTGTGAGAAAAAATCAAGAGAATAATGATTTAGATTTGGGAACTGGAGATAAACAGATTAACACTTTACTCTTTTAAATCTGTTCCCAATCTCTCTCTCTCTCTCTTTCTCCCCCTCCCTACCTCCCTCGACACAGAGGGTAATAAAACATGTACACATTTTTTTTTTTTACCATGTACACATTTTAAGAAAAGAAAAAGCTGCATTAAAATTGCAATACTCAAGAGAATTTGACTTCTGCAATTACAGAAGTTGCCTTCTGTTTTAAGTATATATTGAGTATTACAATAATACAATGTGTGTGTGTGTAACTGATTATTGCTTTCTTTCTTTTGCATAAGGATTCATGTACTTTCATTTTGCTTCTAACCAATAGTTCCTGTTTATTTATCTGTATGTCTTTATTTTACCAAAATTACATCAGAGAAGCAACTCTTCCCATTTTTCCTCTCCCTGTTACAAGATAAAATTATCTCAAAACAGATATTTGTATGTTTCACGTTTATAGTTTGATCAAATTATTACCTTAGGCTCATGTATAAATATAAAGATGTTTACCAATGTTATTTAGTTGCAGGTAAATTTTTAAAGATAGGATCAGTGAGAATAATATTTGTGAATATCCAATGATTTATATTCACCATTTATTTCAAGAACAACTTTGATGTTGGCATAATCATTACTTTTTACTTATGAGGAAATTGTTGCCAAATGAATGGAATTTGACCAGGTTCACCAATCACTGACAATGGCAGAGAGTGTTCCTAGCTGGCATCTCAGTCACAGCACCAGCTCTTTGTTACAACAAAAAATTTATAAGATGAACCTAGGTGTGTAGCCACTACCTACATTTGACTAAACATTGATATATGCCAATGAATAAAAAATAATGTAATATAAAGACAATGGTTTAATTGGGGATCGTTAGACAAAAGTACAATAACTGACATTTACTGAGTGCCTAATAGATTCCAGTTTCTGATTAAGCGTGCTCTACATTACTTTCTACATTACATTCACAACAACCCTAGCAGGGAGTACTAACAAGTCTAACTTCCACGTTAGAGAGAAAGATGCTCCTGCACTTGACTAAAGGAAATGCTTCATGGTCCATGGATTCTAACGACGTATCCAGACCCTCATGTAACACTACATCAGCACTAGAAGGGCTGAAAAGAAGGGGTAATGAAAGAAATATATAATGGCACCATAGTTTTCCATCAATGGTGGTAGTATTCATTAACTATTGAGATGAAAAGATGCTAAGAATTGGATTAGTAAAATATGCAAACAATGAGGCATCAAACCTCAGATGGAGACTTAAGCTCAAATACTGGGCTGTGTTCGATAGTCTTTATAATAGGCTCCCCTTTTTGCATACACCCAGGGAGTTAGATAACCCAGGATCCTGAGCACAAAACTGAAAAGACTGAGGTTGATGTGGTGAGGACAATAAAGCTCCTGAGTGCTCTCTTCAGGGAAGTGAGGTGATCAGCATGGTTCTTTAGACAGATTGAGTTTGCATTTGCTTTGTGATATGGTTTGAAGATTTTGAGGGACATCCCAGAGGAAAGGAAGCTGAGAGCCACTACCAGCATTGAAACTGAGTCAGACAGGGCTGGGGTTTAGGGGTTAACCAAGGAAACAGGAAGGAAGAAACGAACACAAGGATCTTACCATAGGAATTATGAAAATAATGTTTTGATTCATTGGTATGAGTATAACAAATACAAATCAAGGATGGAGGCAATTAGAAAACAATTGAAAGAGGGACAAATTAAAGATACTGATTCTAGTCACATGAGACCCTATTCCCTTGGACGTGTTCTGCCTTGTTGCATATTACTTTTATTTAGTTACTGAAATGTCTAATTCATCAAATATTCCTTGAAGACTCAGAATATTTCAGTCACTAGGCTCAAGGTTACATGTGTGTGTATGTATAAATATGTGTGTGCATATGCGTATCTGTGTATATACTTTTCCCTTAACAAAACAACGTATAATTTAATACTGGACACATAAACTCAGGATATTAAAATAAGCTTAGAAAGGTACTGGGGATGCAAGTCCTATTCATGCTCTTGTTTTTAAGAAAACAAAAGAAAGAAGACACCAAAAAAAGAATCTAAGTTCAAAACTAGAGTGTAGGTAGATCTGAAAATGGACCATCTGGCTAGAAAAGGGAGGTCATTGGCCCATGTATTGATGATTGAACTGTTGTGCTAAGAAAAATAAGGTCTCATTTTGCTGTAGGTGCACAGGTCAGGTATGTAGCTTAAGGAATGGTAGGAATCTGTCCAGTCAGAGCAAGAACAAAGAACCATGTACGTGCCGTGTGTTAGAGGTGGATGCCCAGGAGAACAGTATCTCTCTTCATCCCCAAGGACACACCTTCATACTTGACACCCGTCCACAGACTGCAGACCATAGTAATTGATGTAATGTCCAGTTTAGACCCAGTGGATGTGAGGAAATAACTCAGTGCGACTGAAAAGCTGGCAGTCTTAATTAGGGCATCTGTGTATATTTGTTCTGCTCTTCTATTTTGGATCAAGTTCACAAATGAAATTTCGGATCACACTTACCCAGGAAAGAAGTTCAGATTAATTTAGAAATATATAAGAAACATGAAAATTACTAGAATGTTTATTATGACAGTTTAAACATATCATTTAAATATATTAACACATTTATTTCCAGATAATATTTTGATAGTACTATGATTTTCAGATGCATCAGTAGTCTACACGTGTTTGTGAACCTGAGAGTCATAATAATGCACTTTGGAGGCTCTCCACATAATTTACAGTTACTAATTACAGCTGAAATGTACCCTGTGGTATATCTTTACCGGATTCACATGCAAAAGGGCATAAGGCTGTCCTCCTGGCTCTTGCTCAGTACCATTTATAAGATATAATTCCTTGTAATATCTGGTGTCCTTTCTTGGCTCCACCAGATAAAGCACATTTGACTTTTGACTGCCATTCGAGATTTTTGTCTGAATGCTTGATCAAGAACAGAACTCTACATTTACTTCATTTTAATCAAAATTCTATGTACATAAAATCCGATGCAATTTACTTTGTTAAACTATTTTAAATTGCACGTGAATTTTATGTCCACTCTGCCTGTGTGTGTGTGTTATCTCTGAAAATATTTGTTTCCTTTTTTGAGTTTATTTCAAATGTGATACGGGATGGACAGTGAGATTGATAGAAATTCCTTTAATGTTTTATGTGCTTCTAAACTTAATGCTTGTCAAGGACAGTTTTCATTTACTTTTCTCAGTAAGATGTTTTTCTTTCTTATTTGCTAATTCTGCTTATTCTGCCTTTGAGATAATTCTTTCTAACGATGTTGTGCCTTATTAAAAACTATAAATTCCTTAATGAACTTCAAATAATTTAAATAGCAGGTTGATGTAACAACATATACAGGAATAATTTTATATCTGTTTTTAAAATAATTAGGTAAAACTTTAACATCTCAACTAATGAAATTTTACTTACCTTATATAATGTATAAATGAAATTGGATTAGTTAGCAATTTTATTAAGTTCAGAATAGTAACATTTTCTCTACTTCACATTTGCCCAAAAGGAAGCCTTACAATTTTTTTTAAAAAAAAAAAAAAAGAATTTTATACTTCCATAAGACATTATCATTTGTTGCAAAGATTGAATAACAGATTTATTCTTAAGTTTTAAATACCCACCTTTATCTAGCTCTATCTCTCCCCCTTTCTTTTTCACTGTCCTCAATTTTACACTCATATTCCCCCCACACACACAAACTAATTTTCTTTCACACCAAATATGGTGTTTATACTGTTCAGAACCAATTTATCACCTTTATTAAAAAATGCTATATTGAATTTTTTGCTTTTTATTTGGTATGATAATAATAATTGTCTAGTGTATGCTCTCTTGCAATTTGAAGATATCATTCAGGTGTTTACCAAGCACTGAAATGCAAATATACTGAGTGTTCTAAGCAGCAATTCTCCTTCACCCCTAATTCTCATAAAATACTAATTTTTTTATTAAGTCATATACACATAGACAATAAATACATTTATACATTTGGGAGGGACCATGTGTTGAATTTTGTATACAATTTGGAATGGTTACATCAAACTAATTAATATAGCTTTCACCTCATTTACTTAATTATTGTGCTAAGACATTTATATCAGAGCCTGGGACTGGATGGTCTCCAGCCCTGGCTTATCTAAATTCTGGATGTGGACCACTAAGCTACCTTGCTCAAGAATAATTGCTCTTAGGTGCCTGAGGGCTATCCACTTTAGCTGGAGAGTCTTAGAGAGACTAAAGCAGTCTTCTTAGAAAGATAGATCTTAGTCTTTAGCAGAGCTTGGTAATCTTCAGCAGAGAGACGCCGTGCTGGCATTCTGCAGGCAGGAGAGGAGACAGAGTCAGAGTAAGCGAGTCCATGATAGAATGTGCATGCTCTGTACTGTCCTCTCCCCCAGCCTAATAGAAGGCTGATATCGTGCCTCTCAATACCACAGGTGTAGAGACTGCCAATTCACCACTGCTCTCATCTCGCAAGCTCTCATGCTTGTTAGGAGAGCTAAATCCCTCTCCATGCCCTTTTCATCAAGATGTTACATTATTGAGCTATATAGGTATTTCTTATAACTCTCACTCCTCCTAGCCATAGGCTATATGGGCTGCAACACATTTATGTTCTATAGTTGATAGATTTGACTTGAACCCTTGCAATATGCTCCATAGGTGTGGTCCCACTGTCTTTTTTTTTTCTTTTTAAATTTTATTAAATCATAGCTGAGTACCTTAGTGCAATCGTAGGGCACAATGTGTTGACTTCATATGCAATCTGAAATATTTTCATCAAACTGATTAACATAGCCTTCATGGCATTTTCTTAATCTCTATATGAAGACATTTGTATTCTGCATTTAGTAAGTTTCACCTCTTAATAATGGCTACCTCATTATCTCGGTTACGTTTCCTTTGTGTTTGTCTCTTCATAGATGTGCCATCCAGTCCCTACGGAGTGAAGATTATAGAGCTGTCACAAACCACAGCCAAGGTTTCCTTCAACAAACCAGACTCCCATGGAGGTGTACCTATTCATCACTATCAAGTGGACATCAAAGAAGTGGCGTCAGAAATCTGGAAAATAGTGCGCTCCCACGGAGTTCAAAGTGAGTTCGTAATTCACAAGTGTTGACAGATTCAAGCTGCCCTTCAATATATCTGTGATTAGCTTTTGATTTCCCTTCCATGCTTTTTTTTTCTTTCCATAAAGTAATGCTAGGAAGATGTTTTCTCTGCCCCTATTCTTCTTGAGAATAACCTTAATACAGAATGGAAAGGTTCCATCTTCAGATGCAGATACTCATAGAGTCAGCAAAGTTCTATTGTGTGGGCAGTTACTGTTTAAAATTTTGTTGCTGGAAAAAGAACTCCTGATGTGTGAGGTATGGAGGTTGGATATTCTTAAAGGTGTACCGATGTTTAATTTATTAATATTTCTTTCATAAATAGGTGCGAAAGTTATAATATAAAATATCAGTGTCTTATATGTAAATGTATGCATGAAGCCATCTCTGAAAATTCTATAGAATTTTATATTTTATGTTTATATTTGTAGGTTTGTATTTTGGTAATAAGGCAAATAATTCACAGACTACTTTCTAATCATGTAAAATGTCATCCTTTTGTGAAAATGTGGTTTCTTTTCTCATTTTGAGACGAGAAAAATAAAGTAGGAAATAATAAGAAACTACCAGTTTTGGACTCTGTTGGTTAGGACACAGAATTACTTCAAGGGGGTCAAAAAAACTAGTATAAAATATTGAGGAAATCGTGGTCTGTAGTGTACATCCTATGAGGATCCTTTCTCAACCCTAACACATTCTTCTTGTGACTCAGTAAAAAAGCAAAAGCCCTGCCAAGCAAAAAAGAGAAAACCAAGCCCAGTGATCTTGAAGAGAGAGGAAATTAAATTCTTCTCATCTCATCACTGATGACATCTGGTTCTCAGGTTTCACTGAGAACAACTACAGGCTTTTGACACAAATGTCAGCAATATTTATTAATGAGTGATCAGTTATTTGACACAGGCTTCAAATAATGTCCTCAAACGGATGATCTCTTATTATTTCTTTTACTGTGAACTGTCTGGATAATGTTCTTTGTGCATGTGCTATGTGGTTCAAGAGAGAGATTAATAAAGATAATTCCCAGAAAAGAGTTAAATGAATCAGGCCACAAACTGTAGTAAACTTGGATGAAGAAATAATAGTTTTGATATTTTATGTTTGATTAAGAGGGGAAAAAAGAAAGGAGGGTGGTAGATGAAAGACAGAAAGACAAAATGAATTATATTTCATGCTGCAGAAAGCTCAAAGTGGGTGCACAACAGCAATGAAGAAAAATAGCGTTAAGCCTGAATGTTACAGAAAAGGAACACGGCACAAGGGTACAGCCCCGCCCCACCCCTATCACTCTGGGAGGGTGTTAGTAAACTCGCTCTAGATTTCTTCCAAATTTGCAACAACATGGAAAATTTATAATGGCCTAGATCAAGCCAAGTTGATTACCTACAAAACCTGACATTGTAGCCCATGTTACCCACCTGCTCAAAGCAGATTCCTATGCTCAGGACTGAAATGTAATAACAAACACATTTGTTAATTTATAATGAGAAATCGTTGTCCAGACATTAGAACATTCAAAGTCAATATGATAAATATCTTTTTTCCCCTTTACTATACAGGGTGGCCATAGAGTTCACCACCCTGTACTATGTAGGGAACAAAATATGAGTCAGAAACATGTTTCTGAATTCAGAATTATGAGAAAGGAAAGTTTCATAAATAAAATGTTTGACGGCTTCACACTGCCACTTTAAATCTTCCCAAAAGACAAAATTTACTCACTGTCCTGTGACTGGAGATCTCTCCCTTTTACTGAAGAGAAAGTAAGCATCAATACTTTCTTTGTTTCTATGCAGAACTCATCTCTGATTGATCTGTAAATGAACACCTTAAATCAGGTTACAGTCATGTAATCAAAACATTGCATGATCTCAATTCAGTGTAGTACAAACTAGAATTTTTTTTTAAAAATCCAATTACTTCAAAAGAATCTGCCTTTTTGCTATTTAATTTTGTCTTTAGCAGACAATTTATGATCACCTTTAATTATTTAAAAAGTCCAGTGGAGCTTTGCACAATTTAAAAATTTTAATAATATCTAAGTTTACACTCACATTTTTTCAGATGCTCATGACAGCTAGACCTATCCTTGGGAGATTAGAGATGGCATGACTATCTTGGGAAGGGCAAGGAATCAATGCCTCTGATTTTTCTGGTTCTTTATGTTTCTTTGAACTGTCTCTGCCACATGCTCTCTGTGGGACAAGCATCTGAGTACCTGCCATTGGGGGTGCACATTTGGGGGCAAAGACTCTTCTTTCTTGGATAGAAAGTTTCCTCCAATGGTATTCTATTTTGTCTCACCTCTGCAGACACCTCTTCATCCCTGCCTTCAAGCATGTTTCATTTTATGTGTCGCTGTAGCTCTTTACCTTTCTTTATGAGACATTCATTTGACCCAGAAAAATGTTCCGCATTTTCCTAGGCTAAAATGTAAAAAACCTAGATTGCTTTAGAGTTGATGTTTTTCACCAATTTTCTTTTCCTTACTTCAAAGAGGCACAGCATATAGATGAATCTTAAAAACAGAAGTCCTACTGAGGAAGGAAATGGAATACTCTTCTTTACATCCGTTATGCAAAAAAATCTCATGAAATTAATTAATCTTTTTGAATTTTCTTCACTTAACCAAGAAGACAGCAGATATCATAGTCCATACATAATTCTTCTGGGTAGAACACTTATAAATCCAATGATAGGATTTTTTTCTCCCTCTAGTTTTGATTAAATGGTTTGGAGGCGACAGTGTGCACAGGGATTAGAGATTGTAGACCTAGTTTATCCTCTTTTTATTATTCAGCTCTGCAGGAGTTTCTATCCTCCCCTCAATCATTTAGTATGCAATGACTCTTTCTTCTCTTTATGAATTGTACCAGTCGAAAATTCCAGCTTTGCAGAAACATGCCCACTCAATTTTCCCTACAGGTTTCTATGGCTGGATTGGTGCTATCCTTTCTATTTGAGTTTGTGCACCTTTGTATGTGATTTATTGAAAGCTTCAATATATCAACTATAAGCAACTATAGTTGATATGTTATGTAAGTATATGTATAATATATATAACATTTTTAAGGATTATACATGTATGGTATATGTATAATATAAATTATACTTTTAAAGTGTAAACCCCATATTTAGATATCAGGCATGAATGAAAATATGTGACTAAAAAGAGAACATAAATAACAATTGGAAGCAAGGACGAGAAGCTGGAGAACTCCATTGGGACCTCTTCTGACATTCTAAGATATGCACTTCTGGCATTTACTATCCTTTCCCATTTTTATAAAAATATAGTGAAGATTTTCATAAAAATAAATTCTTCATGCTTATGGACATGTGAAATATGCTGGAGATAATTATTGTATTGTTTACTATACATTGACAGCAATGATTTGTTTGCCAGAACATATAACATAGCTTTGATTTAAACCAGGGGTCCTCAAACTTTTTAAACAGGGGGCCAGCTCAGTGTCCCTCAGACTGTTGGTGGGCCAGACTACAGTTTAAAAAAAAAATGATCAAATTCCTATGCACACTGCACATATCTTATTTTGAGGTAAAAAAACAAAATGGGAACAAATACAATATTTAAAATGAAGAACAAAGTTAAATCAACAAACTTACATGTATTTCAATGGGAACGATGGGCCTGTTTTTGGCTAAGAGATCGTCAATGTCCACGTCTATATTTGTCACTGCTAGTCATAACAGGTGATGCAAGTGTGCATCAGTTAGTCCATATTTGGTTGGAGATTTCAGATGTTTTACTCTGGAAAATGTCTGTTCACAGACATAAGTGCTGCCAAAGATGGTTGCCATTTTGAGTGCATGGTACCTGAGATTAGGGTATGTCTCAGAGGGGAGAGATGAATAGAAATTAGGAAGGCTGCTTAACTTGAATGCATCTTTCAGAGAGTCACAATTCTGCAGTTCAGCCAGTTCAATTTGGTAAAAATTGTATCCACATTTTATTTCTTTTTATTTCAAGATACTTTATTCTTAAAACAAGTCTCAACACTAAGCTTTTGGCCCATTCTGCCACTGTATAAGCTACACATGCTTGCTGAGCAGCGGAGGGGTGCTCTTTCATAGCATGTCTGAAAAGTGAATAAAAATCTATGTAAAACAAATATTCAAATAGTTTCCATAGGAACACAGATAAGTGTGACCCCATTTCCTAATCTTACATATTGCTGCATCTGTCCCAACCCTACTCTTACAAAGACATTTCAAAACTAGCAATAGTTAAGTTAAATGGTTCCCCAAAATCCCTTAATTCAAGCTAAACTTGCAGTTAAGAGCTACAGAATAATATCTACACATTAATACTAGCTAAAGCACAAGTTGCTGGGTGACGTTTCATTCCACTTCCCCAAGCACAAGACATAGGCAGAGTGTCAACATCCTGCTCTTCTACTTCGGGTAGGTAGTGGGGGTTCTGGATTTGCTGCATGAGTTGCCACGTTGGTCCTGACATCACATAGTAGATAGTCGGCCTCTGGAATCCATTGAAAGTAGAAACAGTGGCTACAGTGTAAGCACCCATATTTTCAAAGAGCATCCAGTCACCCACATGCATTTCTGGCAGGTCACAGTGCTCAACTATCTGGTCAAGGCCATTGCATGTTGGTCCCAATATGTGGATGAATAATACTTCTCATCTGGCTTAGGTCTCTTTTGCAGAAGAGGCTTTACATGAGCATGATCATAAAGAATGCAATTAAACGATCCATATACTCCATCTTTGATGTAATACATAAAGGTTTGTTCACTGGTCTCATCTTCATCATCAGAGCCTATCTGTTCCTTTAATACATTTTTTTTTTTTTTGGCAATTATATTAACTGCAAGCGTGAAGGCTGATGCAACATAATATCTGCCTGGCTCAGCTATGATTCTCACTCCAGAGATGGAAAGTACTTGTCCAATGCCGGGTTGATTATACCAGCAATCTCTTCAAATTTAAGCTTCACATCCTCAGATTCAGCAAAGCCACCACCAATATTCAGCAGATACATGCTGAAACCAACCTCAGCTCCCACGTCAAAGCCACAGTGGGCATCAGAAATTGCCTGCATGAAGTTCCCAGGATCAGTACAGCCACTTCCTACGTGGAAGCTGACACCAATGACATCATTATTTAGCTCTTTTGCCCATTCCAAAAGAAGTCCGCTGGTTTTGAGTGTGGCACCAAATTTAACACTGAGTCGACAGACTGCTTTGGAATCAGCAGTGGCTATCTGCAAAACCATCTTGACCTTTGGATGTGCTCTGGCAACTTTCATCAACTCGACTTCACTGTCAAAAGTCATCATCTGGACCCCATTATTGGCAGCATACTTAATTTGAGACACTTGTTTACAAGAATTTGC
>CAUYON010175370.1:0-11862 GCA_963573935.1 Arctocebus calabarensis
GTGTCTTTATATAGTGATCAAGAAAATGCCATGAAGGCTATCTGTAACAGTACAATCAAAACATTTCTGAATGTATATGAATTGTGCCCTATGATTGCACCAATGTACAGAATTATGATTCAATAAAATTATAAAAAAAAAACTTTATCAAGCAGAATTTCCATCAACTTCATGATATAAACTCTGTACACCAATAATATCTTCTTCTCTTTACTAAGATTATAACAGAAGAAATGACCCATCTTTTATCTATGGTCAACCTTCCATGGATATTGAATTTCATCCTTCCAACTTCTCAAAATTTTACAACATGATTAATTGATCATTTTCAGCAGCTTTTAAATATGTTTAAGTCTCTCCACTTTTAAAAACAAGCAATTTTAAAAATCCTCTTTTGAATGAAATTCCCCAGAGCTGAATCTTTCTTCTCTTTCTCATACTCAAGCGGTCCAAAATAGCCCACACTTGCTATCTTTAGCCACCCTTCACCTTGTACCTAACCCACTCTAAAGTGGCTTCTTTCTCTGTTGTGCTATCAAGTCAGCTCTTGATGAGGTCATCATTAATATGCTCTTTGTGACATTCTTAATTACATCTTCTTTTTGAAATCCCTCTTCCATAGGATCCTAGAGCATGAAAATTCTGAATTTTAATTCTACCTCCTTTATTATTCCTTCTACAGGTCCTTTGAAAGCTTATCTTTTTCTACAGTGCTATCACATATTTGTGTGTTCCTCTAGGCCCAGGCCTGGGCATTTCTATTTTCTAATTCTATGTTCATTCCCTTGGAAATCTCTATTTTGCGATGTAATGACTTTTAAAAGTCTCCAGCCAAACCTCAACCCTAAGCTTCCAAACTATGGAACTACTTGACATTTCTTTTTAACTGCCTACTTGACATTGCAAATGTCTCAAAGATGTTTCAAACTCAACATGTCTAGAACCAAATTTATAATTTTTCCCATGGTAGTTTACAGGGGTTGAAATAACACTCTGTGGAGTTTGAGTTTGAAATCCCAACTCTACCACTTACTAGCTCTGTATCCTTGAGCAATTTTCTGAAAAATGTGTTTATCTTATACTGTTTTCTATTTTATCAGATGATGTTTACCACCCATTTAGTTACCTGTGCCAAAAACTTAGCTTTCATCATTGATACCTATCTCTCCTTCACTTCTTATGCCAATTTTTCTGCTGGTAACTCAATATTATTTTTCTTCTTTTATTTTCTCCTAAAGAATAATAGGTGAAAACCAAGGATCTCTTTTTCTCAGGATATCTTCCAGTGGATTCATTAGATTGTGCCAATAAGAGGCATTATCATGAAATCTGGGAGGTGGAAAAGAATCAAACGCCTTTTTAGAAAGTCTTAATATCACCATGCACTCTCCCATCTCAGAGCCTTTACACATACTATTCCCTTTACCTAAAATGATCCTCATATTACAATCTACTTTTTCCCCTACTTAATTCTATTCATTCTTCAGATTCGAACTCTGCATCATTTCCGATGTCACATGAAAATGAATTTTACATGAATCAAAAATTGGGATAAAGATAAAAAACCATAAATTTATTAGAAGAAATTTTAATAAATATGTATATAGACTTGAAGTAGAAAAACATCAAAGACAGAACCATGGTTAAAAAGATGATTAGATTTTATGGAACTTCAAAAAACTTATATATGACAAAAATAGGATAAACAAAAGGATAAGTAGGAAAAACATTTGGCAACTTATACGAAAGAAATAAGGTTAAAAACTCAAAACATACTAAGATTTTACTAGTCAATGTGTAAAAATCTAAACCCCTGACAGAAAAGTGGATGAGGTGTATGTATGAAGAATCATTTGCAAAAGGACCAAACATAGTCTTTTTGAAAAACTGTTCAACAACTTCTCTAATAGTCAAACAAACACAAATCAAATATCAATTAAGCCTGTCATATTTTATTACATTTGTGATAATATTTTTAAAGACTAACAGAGAGTATGAAATAAGCATTCACAAAACTGTAGAAAAGATTATTAATTTATAAAAGCTTTCTGAAAGGCAAATGGGCAAAACGTGTAAAAATTTATATAACATACCTTTAACCTGGCAATTCCACGACTTGAATTACAAGCTAAAGAAAGTATCATGTGTAATTCCAACATTCTTTACCTTCTACTTCTGTTGCCCTCTGCAGCCCTTCAGCATCACCAAAACTGCTCTCACTAAGGTCACCATGGGTCT
Source organism: Arctocebus calabarensis (assembly GCA_963573935.1). Lineage (NCBI taxonomy): Eukaryota > Metazoa > Chordata > Mammalia > Primates > Lorisidae > Arctocebus > Arctocebus calabarensis. Next base: position 2,239 of record CAUYON010175370.1, read on the forward strand.
CTGTGATACTAAATTTATACTTCTCACTTCCAACAGCATTTAACCTGTCTCAGGATTTAACACAATTTGCCACTTTATCCACCCAAAGCGACCCTGTGACCCTGCATTCTGATTTTCCTTCTACCCCTCTGGGTATTTTTCCTCAGTATCATATCATCTTCCCTGTGGATTCATGGTTAGGTTGTGCCAATAATCTAAATTATCCTAAATTATAGAAATTTCTCGCCTCTGTGTCTTGTTGTTGACCTATTGCCCTTGAGTGTTCTCATTTTCTCCCATGGTTTTAATTGTCATTTATATGCTGATGACTCAAAATGCAGTATCTCTATTTCAGTCATCTCACGTGAGCTGCAAAGCTAAATGTTTAACTACCTACAGACATCTCTATTTTGATATCTACAAGTTACTCAAACTCAAAATGTGCCAAACTCATAACATCTTCTTCCCTCTCAAAGCCACTTCTCTACCAAGAAATGGAACGAATGGCACTTATATTGTTTAAGCCAGAAGTGGGAATCTCACCTGATCCTTCTCTTTCATTTTCAACATCCAAACAATCATAGAATACTCTCAAGTTCATAAAGAAGATAGCAACTTCAGGATGACCATGTTATTCATCTGCCTAAAATCCTTCAATATCATCCTTCATATTCCCTTCACAAAATCTAGCCTCTGCCTAAATCTTAAGCTTCTTTTTGTGCCTCTCTCCCACTCACTGCACGCTATCCTCGCTTGCTTTGGAGAGTCATGAACATGTCGTGCTCTCTCTAACTTCTGGCCTTTAACCAGCTGTTCACTCGATTTGCCTAGACCCCTCATCTTTCCAACATAAACAAATTGTCCTATGACAGGCTGTATCTGGCCTCCTAATACAATGAAAAATCTATTTACTGTATGTTCTCCTGGTGCATTGAATTTCCCTTTCATCGTGCTTTTAGTTGCTTATTTAATGGTGAATTTCTTCCTTCTACTCTAAGCCTATTGAGACAGATGCAGTGTCTCTTAATCATGTACATATCTCAAGCATTTGGAATAAAGACATATTTGTTACCTTGATTTGAAAGACTATCTCTAGAAATACATATGTAAAAGGAGATAATTATGTTGCTTATAATAGAAAACAACAAGAACAGCCACAGTTCTCCCCAATAGGAAAAGAATAAATAAGCTATAATATATTTAAACCACTAAAAATTTAAAACAAAACTATATAAACTGACTTAGGCAGATGATAACAATAAACTATTACATGAAAAATTAAGTTTCAAAGTCATGATGTGGAGTAGTACCTCATTTTTATAAAAATTGTATATGGATGTATGTTCATGTATATGTAGAAAAAATTCAAAAGAATATTCACCAAAATATTAACCAAGATTATTGAGAGGATTAAGGTTAGGTGCAGTGAGTCACGCCTATAATCCTAGCTCTCTGGGGGGCCAAGGAGGGTGGATTGCCTGAGCTGAGGAGTTTGAGACTGGCCTGAGCAAGAGTGAGACCCTATCTCTAAAAACAGCCAGGTGTGTGGTGGTCACACGTAGTCCCAGCTACTCAGAAGCCTAAGTGAGGCAGGGGGATCACTTAAGCCCTAGTGTTTGAGGTTGCTGTGAGCCATGGTGCAATGGCACTCTATCCAGGGGGACAGAGTAAGACTGTCTGAAAACCAAAAAAAAAAAAAAACAAATAAATGATTATTAAGAGGATTTACAGATAAACTGCATTTTTACACATAAACTGCATTCTAACTCTCTAATAATGAACATGTACTACTCTTATAGTCAGGAAAAGCATGCTATTTTTAAATTAAAACTTTTAAAAGAAAAATCTGTGGAAGGGTGTTTTGCCTTTCCTTTTCTCTTCTGAGGAGTCAGAAAGTGCTCCTATTTGTGAGAAAGGAACCTTGACCAAACAGACAAGGTTCCAAGAGCATTCACATTCAAATTGTGACTGTCAGGCAGGCAGATGGGGTGTTGTCATTGTTCTTACAAGAGGCAATGCTCTCACATGACAAGAGTGTCAGCTTAGGCTCCCACCATATGTTGCTCTATGATCCATTCAGGAGTGCCTTGCTCATCTCTGTGAAGAAAGCTTTGAGTTTCCCAAATTCAACCCACCTGGGAATACTTCTGCTAAAAGTACATCATTTGATTGAAACATGTAGACATTTCTAGCTCCTTTGAAATAAGAATTCTCAAATCAAAACTATACTCCTAAACCCAACAAAACTTAAATGTAGAAAGATTTGAGAATAAAATTTGTTCTTTTGACTTTTTAAAAAGATATAAAACAAACACATGTTCTCAAATAATGTAAGTCATAACCTCAAAGAAAAATTTATCCTTTCACTAACATGAGAAGAGAGAGCCTATAACAGAAGCTCTAATATTTCAGCCATTTTCATATCAGCATGGAATAGTGAAAAGACAGTAAACTATGGGCTCAGATGGACCTGAATTTAAATTCCAACTCTTCTGTCGACCAGTTGCATGAACTTGTGAAAGTGTCTACCATTCTCTCAGAGCTTCAGTTTCTTCATCAGGAAATGACTGTGATATCAAGTACTTCAGAAAGCTTTGTGAAAATTATTGAAATGATAATGTAAACTAGTTCAGTACCTTCCACATTATAGGTGCTCAGTTTGTTAGTCTTCTATCATTTCCTATTCAATCACTTTTCTTCCTCCAAAAAGGACTTCCTGAGAAAATCTCTATGGCAGCATTCAATCAGTGTCTTGCTGGTCTGGAGGTGAAATATTCATTCCACAAATATTCAAGGACCTATACTCTAGACTAGACCCTAGAGATAAAATGGTGAGCAAGAAATAAAGAATCCTGGACCTTGTGAAGTTTATATTACCTATATTTATGGGCTGAATAAATGCTCCCCAAATCACAATCTCACATCCCAATCCCCGTAATGTATGAATGTTACTTTATAGAGAGAAGAGAAATGACCATAGAGCAAAATACTAGAGTGATAAAGGGAGGTCTCATGAGCATATGAGTGTAGGTGGCCTCAGCAGCTAGGAAAAAAACAAAACAAAACAGGAAATGAGTGCTTCTCCAAAGCATCCAGAAGGAAACAGCCCAACAGTGTTTTTACTTCGACCCAGTGAAACAGATTTTAGGCTTCTGACTTTCATAACTGTAAGAGAATAAGTTTGTGTTATGTTAAGCCACTGAGGTTTTTAATAGGTTGATGTAGCAGCCTTTGTAAAGTAATAAACTAGGAGCATTCAACTATTAATTATGCAATAGTTTAATACAATTGTGGTAAGTGCTAAAAGGATTGAGTAAATTAAAATAGGGGTTTATCTTTTTTAAAAAGACAGTCTAGGAAGCAGCACCTCTCATTTGGGGGCTAACTTTTGATCTTAGATTTCAAAAGTGGAAAGATTTCAAAACTAGGCAAGTGGAGAGAGGAAAAGAGAAAGACTTAAAAACATGAGAATATTAAGTACAAAGGACTTAGGCAGGAAAAAACAAGTTCAGGGAGGCTGAGGCATAGTGAACAAGGTGTGAGAGGAACAAGGAAGAAGAGAGGAAGATAAAGTTAGTCAGGTACGGTGGAAAGACAGACTAACTTACTTCAGATCAACTCTCCCACTTAGAACATTATAGGAAACCTGAACAAAATTGTTTGGACCTATTAAAACAGCAGTTCTCAACCTGTGGGTCATGACCCATAGGAACTGTATTAAAGGGCCATGGCATTAGGAAGGTTGAGAACCACTGTATTAAAACATCCCAGAGCTACCAAGGCCAGGGGTGCTTAAGGAATTAAGATTCCAGATGGAATTTTAGATAGGGGAGTCTGACAGCTAGCAACATTTTTTCTGCCAAGGTATTTGATGATTTAAAAGGGGTATCTAAAAGCCAGTAAAACTGGATGGAAAGTGACAGCTTGGGGAATTGAGAAATTGAACAGACTTTTAGAAAATCTCATAGATTGAAGTTGGAGCTGAGGGTCTGTCAAGGAGGTAAAGTCCTGTGAAACATTCCACACTTTCATTTGAAACCTCCAAAAGGCTACATTATAAGAGTAAGGAAGAAGCAGAATTAGATCAGCTCTTGAAAAATTTGCAGCCCAACTTTGAACAGTTGAATCCCTAACTGAATTAAGTTTATCTTCCCTATTCCAACTGCTTGTCAAAAGAAAAATTAAATTCTCTCTGCAGGGAGACATTAACTTTCAGAACCCCATATTATTTCTACAAATGTTATGCATATCATTCCAGTAAGAATAAAAAGAATCAGGCATTAAAGTCAGATATTTGACTCAAAACAGGAAAAAAATAGAAATAGACCTACAAGTCATCTAGATAGCAGAGTTCTCTGCATGGAATTTTAAATTTTTGCACTTAATATATGCAAAGAAATAAAAGATAGAGGAAAGTTTAAAAATCTATTTCAAATCAAGATGTATACAAGACATAGTAATGGAAATTAAGAAGTCAATGGATGGGTTTAACAGGATAATCTACTCAGCAGCTAAATAAAAAATTAGTGAGCTGAAAGATATAAGAATAAAATAGACTAAAAAGGTAAGATAAAAGCAAAGAAAACACCAAGAAGAAAGTAAACATAATGAAGAAAATGAAAAGTTCTGATAAGTGAATACTTAGAGCTCAAGAAGGAGAAAAGAAAAAACAAAGTGGAAGTAACAAATGGAGAGGGGATGACTGAATTATTTTCCAAATCTGGTTAAAGGCATCAAGTCAAAGATTAAGAAACCACTGTGACCTCAAGCAGGATAATAACAAAGAAAACCAAACCTGCAGACAGCATTGTATACCTGGTGAAAAGCAAAAACAAATGAAACAAAAACCACAAAACATGGTTCAAAGCACCATGAGAAGAAAGGCACATGTCCCTCAAAGCACCATGAGAAGAAAGCACCATGAGAAGAAAGGCACATGTCCTTCAAAGAAATTATAGCTACTTTCTCATTAGAAAGAGTGGAAGGCCAAAGGCAACAAAATGATACCTTCAACATTTTGAAACGGAGTAACTGTCAACCTGAATAACATGGGAAAAAATTCAAGCAAGCAAAAATTGTCAGCGGTGGACCTATAAGAAATAGTAAAGGGCATTCTTAAGGTAGGAGACAAACGATGACAGAGAGAAGCAAGGAGATGCAGGACTAGAAATAGAAAAACTATTGGAAAGGAGAAACATGAGTAGATATGAATGCATATTTGCTTTATATGAATAGCAATAATTAGAGAATTTAAAAACACAACAAAAATGGCAAAAGGTGAGACATTTCTTTGTATTACTTGGAAAACATTTTTAAAATACTAATTTATATTACAATACAATGTATCAAAATACATGTCATATTCTCTGGTATAATATTGAAAAAATAGGAAAATAAAACATAGTAAACAAGCTAATGGGACAGAAGAAAATTTCCTAAAATTTAATTTTAAAAAATATAAATATAAAACAGATGGAAGAAATAGAAAGTAAATAATAAGATACAACTAGCTTCAGGCTTTATTACTTCCAGTTTATAAAATCCATTAATGAGGATGACATATGGTGAAAAGAAAGTGACTTTATTCCAGAGCTAGCAGTGGGGAAATGGCCAAAGCTTGTGCCTCAAAGTATTGGGTTGAGGATAGGGTCTTAAAAGGGGGGTTTCTAATGAGGGGCATGCAGAAGTGGCAAGGAGGTGCTGATCAGCGTGACATGACAAGTATCTTGAGTTATTGCTCCTCCTGGTGAATGGTCTGGTGCCATTCCAAAGTATATTCCTCCATCACATGGCCTTGAGGTAATTTACTAGTTGGGTTCTAGATGGTTTCAGTCTCTGGACCTTCAAAGGAGACACATAATTAGATAGGGGAAACTTGTACAAGGGAGTGCCTGGTAGAAACAAGGAGAGTAAAGATCAATGTTACCTCACTAAGAGCATAACAAGAAATGGGTAGGAAAGTTTCAAAATGGGAATACTAAAAAATGCACCAATCACAATATGTTTCAATCCAAATACTTCAGTTGTTATATTAAAGGTAATGAAGTAATTACTTCAATTAAAAGACCAAGGATGACAGGTGGAGAAAAGTTAACAAAATCCAACTATATTCTGCTGACAGGAAAACACTTCAAAAAATGATGTAGAGGAGCTGTGATGACACCACTGCATTCTAACCCAGCAACAGGGACCCTGCCTCAAAAAAGTAAAATATACAGCCAGACGCAGTGGCTCATGCCTGTAATCCTAGCACTTGGAATGCTGAAGCAGGTGGATTACCTGAGCTCACAGGTCCAAGGCCAGCCTGATCAAGAGCAAGACCTTGTCTCTAAAAATAGGTGGGCATTGTGGCAGGTACCTATAGTCCCAGGTACTGGGGAGGCAGGGACAAGAGAATCGCTTGAGTCCAAGAGTTTGAGGCACTATGATGCCACAGCACTGTCCTGAGGGCAAGAGAGTAAAACTCTGTCCCCCCAAAAAATTAAAAAATGAAAAAATAAAAGTTCTGACAGGGGAAGAGAGCTGGATATCTGACTAGAGTCGTCAGTCATCAGATCATCCCAAATAGAGGAAGGAGGTGCAGGTGTAAAAGCATAGCCCCAGTGGAAAACTGAGAGACATGAGCCAGAATCTGTTTCTACTCACCACAGACCTGAGCAGAGACAGCTGGTGCCATTAATGGCTGTGCATACTCTACCCGACCCCTCAGTCACTCTGTCACTGGATCCCACATGAACATTCCCCAGCACCTACTAGGACTGTGACAACCATACAGGAATGGGCAGGCACAGGAGAGAAACAGGGTTCCAGGAGTTCTGATTCACAGAACAGGCTGACCCAACGGGACTGGGAAGTGTCATGAAAGCTTTTTAGAACAGAGCAAGACAGAGTACACACTCTCCTGCACCAGAAGCCCTGGCTCATGATCTGAAATTGTCTGCACCACTCCTAGTGAAGATGCTCCCCACCACAGTAGGGACACTTCCCACCATTTGGGGTCTTCTCTCCCTTCTCCCCTCTCCTACCCACTGCCACACAGGCAGCTATGTTTGGAAGGCTGTTTCCACTTGGGACTGGTGACTGTGCCATGAGGGGTGGGAGAGATTATTCAGCCAGGGCACCTGAGAGCAGCTGCCCTACATCTGACAGAGACCCTATGACAACCGGGCTGGCTGGATGTTTGCCCTTGGGACTAAATTCCTGTATTTCACCACATGCAAAAATTAAACCAAGATGGATTAAAGATTTAAATGTAATACTACTTCAAACCATAAAAGTTTTAGAAGAAGATGTAGGTAAAACTCTTCTAAACATTGGCCTAATCGGGGAATTTATGACTGAGGCTTCAAAACCAAATACAGCAAGAACAAAAATAAATCAATGGGGAGCCAAGATGGCGGCCGAGTAACAGCTTCCTTGCAACTGGGCACAGTGAGACTGGGGAGAGAAGAATTCAGGCATCTCTGGCTGGTGAACCTGCCCAGAAACATCCCTTTGGGGACACAGGGAGACAGCGTGAGACTTCTGGACCCCCTGAGGAAGGCAAAAGCAGTGGAGATCTGGCAAGTGGTTGCGTGTGTTTGTTCGGTCTAATCCTGCCGGCAGTTGTGACTATAGCAGTAGTGAGATTGCAAACTGGAAAGGCCTTACCTGTGAGCTGTTTGGGTTTCTTTTGGACTTGGCACTCAGTTGAACTGCCTTGGGAGAACTGGGGCAAGAGTGTGGGGGTCTTTGAGTGTTTTCTGGGGCTCCAGACTGAGCCAATGAGCCAGACGGAGCTACCAGTGTTTGGTTGTGGGCTGTGTGGAGCCATCATAGGAGAACTGCCCCAGGAAGCTCCACCCTCAGGATCGCAGAACAAGCATCTGGGGGGAGTGAGTAATCTAGGAACTGAGCACCCTAAAGGTGGGGATTTGCAACCTTAGCCCTCAGGGGCATTGGGTGAGAGTGGTTTTGGCATATTGGGTAAGTGGATAGCCACTTAAAGAGTGATCCCAGTGAAAAGCGCTTTCCTAGGAAAGCTTCTGCTTAGCCCAAGTTAGCAATTTAAAGTGCCTTCTAAACAGGCTGAAGAGGATTTAAGCTCTCCACCCTGCGGGGCTGGAGAAATCATTAGAGGCCTCTGGTCTCCATTTTGTTTAGCCCTATCAACATTGCGATTAACATATCATACCCCAGAAGATCACCTCTTGCCCGGACAATATCAGCAAGATATATATACTGCTTTGTTTCTTGGTTTTGTTTTGTATTGTGATTTTGTTGTTGTTGTTGTTGTTTGTTTGTTTTTCATTATTGTTGTTTTATTTTCAATTTCAACATTTTCCTTAAAGATTTTTCTTTTCCTTTTTTTATTGCTTCATTTTTCTAGTTTAAATATAATTTTTCATTGTTGCCTTTTTCAACAATTAGACTTCAATTTTGCTAGTGTTTCTACCGTAGTAATTGTTTTTTTCCCCAATCTTATCCTGTAAAGTTTTTGGTTTGCTTGTTTTGATTTGATTTATTACATTTTTGTCTTCCCTCTCTACTTGGTGGAGGTGGGGTACTGTGTCCAAACAGGCTGGCAAAGAGCTTCTGACCTAATCACCCAACCAGGCACCCCCAGAGGTTGGGGGCTCTTATGGTTGGGTCAAAGTACCCTACTGTACACCTATATTGCTTCTGTCCCCCTCTTTCTGTGCCTTTCTACTTTTGGTCAATAGTTGCATCGACCCACCCCTTCTCCTTCCTCCTTTTTCTTTTCTTTTCTTTCTTTCTTTCTTTATTTTCTCCCTTTCTTTCTTTTTTCCCTTCTTACTCTTCAATCTTCTCATCTTCTGGTCCTGTACCAAAAGGACTCATCAAAACCCTAGTCCAGAAGCACGGCAATTTAAAGAGCAGGAGGAAGTGAAAAGAAAATTAGGACAAGGAAACAGATAAAAGAAATCATGAGGAAGAACCAGAAGAAAACTCCTGGCATCATGAAAAACCAGTCCAGAGCAAACAACCCTCCCCACCCCCGCTAAGGGCTGTGAGGTAGATACTGTAGAGGATTCCACCTATAAGGCAATGTTGGAAATGTCAGAAAGGGAATGTAGAATACAGATGATGAAAACAATCAAGGAAATGAAGGAAGTAATGAAAGAAAATGCTGATAAAGCAGAAAAAAAAATCCAATAACAGAGTCAATTAAGAGAAGAATATGAAAAGGATATGACAGAGATGAGGGAAATGAAGCAGTCAATTAGGGAACTTAAAGATGCTGTGGAAAGTATCAACAACAGATTAGACCATGCAGAAGAAAGAATCTCAGAGGTAGAGGACAAAGCTCTTGAGATAACTCAGATGCTTAAAGAGGCAGAAAAGAAGAGAGAAAAAGCAGAACATTCTCTGGCAGATTTATGGGACTCTATGAAGTGTTCAAAGATACAAGTTATAGGTATCCCAGAAGGGGAAGAAGAAAGCCCCAGGGGAATGGAAGCCATACTAGAGAATATTATAAATGAAAATTTCCCACATATCACCAAAGATTCTGACACTCTCCTTTCAGAGGGATATTGGACCCCAGGTCGCCTCAACTCTAACTGAGCTTCCCCAAGACACATAGTGATGAACCTGTCCAAAGTCAAGACAAAAGAAAAGATTCTTCAAGCTGCCAGGAGTAAG
>CAUYON010175373.1:0-12803 GCA_963573935.1 Arctocebus calabarensis
TGTAGTCCCAGCTACTTGGGAGGCAGAGGCAGGAGACTCGCTTGAGCCCAGGAATTGGAGGTTGCTGTGAGCTGTAATGCCATGACACTCTACCCTGGGCGACAGCTTGAGGCTCTGTCTCAAAAAAAAAAAAAAAAAAAAAGTTCGCTATATAAAACAGTGAACACCTTTTATTTATATAAAACACCTTTTAGTCATGTGTAATGTGATTTTTATTAAGGGTAACTTTAAAAGGAAAGTGCTACCGGATTTTTTGTGTGTGTGAACATGATGAAATCAGTGACTTAGGAAGAATAATTTAGTTGTATTATGTTGGATAGTGAAATGGTAGAAATGACTATTGGCAAACAGACTAGATAGAATATAAGAATTTGGTGAAAGATATAGTTCTCTCTCCAGAAAAATGCATGTATGTAGTTGCCCACATAACTTTATGTTCAATTTTAGCATATCTATAGATCCCTGAAACCCTGAAATGTTCAAAGAAGAAATAAAATAACCCATAAACATATGGGAATATGCTAAAGCTAACTTATAATGAAATAAGTAAAAATTGAAAGATTGGCAAGGTACATCAATCAAATTGGCAAAATCAATTATATTATCACATCCTGTATTAGGAATAGTATGGGTGAAATGAGCTATCTTTCACATTATTATGTGAGTTTGCTAAAGTCTTGTGTGTGTGTGTGGTTTTTGGCCGGGGCTGGGTTTGAAACCTCCACCTCTGGCATATGGGGCCGGTGCCCCACTCCTTTGAGTCACAGGCGCCACCATTTTGGTAGAATCTTTTAAGAGAATAATTTGACAGAATCTATCAAAATGCTTAGTATTACACATTCTCTAGAATATAAGCTTGGGTCTATAAGATGTTTATATAGGGTATTCATTGCATCATTATGTGAAATAGCAAAGAAAATTGGAAACCTATAACTTAGCAGGAGAATAGATGTTTTAACGTAGGCTATATGCCCTTTAAAAAGAATGAGATAGATCTGTATATACTCATTAGGAAAAAATATTAAGTAAAAAAGGTTAGACAAGCAATAAAACATTATCCTGTTTTGATTTAAAAATAATAAAAACTATGTATGTATAAATATATGCACATATTTATGTATGTGTGTTTTAGAAGGGCCTTTCATCCTTTAGAGTTGACAGAAGATATTTACATCCCAAAGTAGGTATAGGAACCCTCACCCACATCTCTATGAGCATAAGAAATGGCCTTATTCACAATCTGAAGGCTTTTTTTCAGAAGGAAAAGAGAAATGGCCTCATGAACCTATTCTCCTCAGCCAGCCAGATCAAGGATCTAAAAGGAAATCTAAGAGACACCTCTCTAACCCCTTTTGGGGACCAGAGGTAGAAGGAAGCATAGCAAGGGTTGAGTCAAGATAGAGTGGTCAGATGCCCACTCCTCCAGTTCTCTCATAACAGTTCATGACATAATCATTAATGGTAAGTATCCCAATTAGTACAGTAATTGTATGGTCACCCAGCTTCACGAGGGCCATTCTGACAGCTTGATGTATGTTCCCTGTGGTTGCATGACTCAGATCTGAGAAAGCTAAAACAGACTCTAATCCAGAATGTTCAAGGCCCAAGACCAACTGACTTAAATGACTTTGGTGGATAAGCCAGTAAATGCTGTTAAGTTAGGATGACTTTATACTAAATTTATGAGTGCAAAGTATTAGGAGTGTTTCCCATGGGTCAGCCAACATTGTCTTGGTTCTTGTCAAATAGGATTTATTTATTTATTTATTTTTTTTTTTGAGACAGAGCCTCAAGCTGTCACCCTGGGTAGAGTGCCATGGCATCACAGCTCACAGCAACCTCCAATTCCTGGGCTCAAGCGAGTCTCTTGCCTCCGCCTCCCAAGTAGCTGGGAGTACAGGCGCCCGCCACAATGCCCGGCCATTTTTTGGTTGCAGCCGTCATTGTTGTTTGGCGGGCCTGAGCTGGATTCGAACCCGCCAGCTCAGGTGTATGTGGCTGGCACCTTAGGCCGTTGAGCCACAGGTGCCAAGCCTCAAATAGGATTTATTTCCAAAATAGAGATGTATCTGTCTAGATCATGGGAATGTCAGGAGGGGGTGAAGGGTCTAGCAAGAACCTCTCAAGAGTCATTAAAAGTTCCTAAAAGATGGGAGGCACTCGTAGTTCAGTGGTTAGGGTGCTGGCCACATGCTCCAGGGCTGATGGGTTCGAACCCAGCCCGGGCCAAACCAGAAAAAAAAAAAAAAAAAGATAGCCGGGCACTGTGGCAAGTGCCTGTAGTCCAGCTACTAGGGAGGCTGAGGCAAGAAAATTGCTTGAGTCCTAGGGTTGGAGGTTGCTCTGAGCTATGACACCATGACACTCTATCAAGGGTAGCAAAGTGAGACTCCGTCTCCGTAAAAAAAAACAAACAAAAATTCCTAAAACAGTCCATTTTAACCATCTGCCAAGCTGAGAATGTAAAGCCACCTAGCCATGCAAAAATTGGCCTATCTCTTAAACTCTCCTCCCTCACACAGCCCCACCTCCCAACTGTTGTTAGGGACTAAACAACTGTGAGTGAAGGAAAATAATAGTAGGGAAGTAATTAGTGGGGAAAGAAGCAAGAAGTAGAGGCAAGGAAGAAACTAGCAAGGTGAGAGTAGAATGGGGAAAGGAGTCAATAAGAAGAGAGTAGAAGGGGGGAAAGAGGCAAGCAGGAAGAAAGAAGAAGGAACATAACCCTTTCTGTAACTGGCTGAAGGGAGGGGAAAGGAATAAATTTTGGAGTTTTAGCTATTACATATGACTGAACACTTTAATTACTGAATGGATACTGGACTTGCGACTTAATGCATTGATAAGAGTATATATTACCTAAGAATTAAGGAGGAAGCCATGGGACATAGTTACATCTTCATCTAGAAGCAGAGGAAAAATGCTTCCACTGAATAAAGTTTGAAGAAGTTGTTGGATACCAAAGAGGTATTTTTTATGCATAAGTCTTGTTTAAAATATGGTTTTCATATATGTATGTGTGGGCACAGGGAAAATCTGGCACAAAAGAATCTAAACAACTAACAATGATTCTCTAAGACAGTGGTTCTCAACCTTCCTAATGCCTCAATGTATTTTCATTGTTAAAAAGGGGTTGCAGGGCGGCTCCTATGGCTCAGCGAGTAGGGCGCCGGCCCCATATACCGAAGGTGGCGGGTTCAAGCCCGGCCTCCGCCGAACTGCAAAAACAAAAAAAATAGCCGGGCGCTATGGCGGGCGCCTGTAGTCCCAGCTACTAGGGAGGCTGAGGCAAGAGAATCGCTTAAGCCCAGGAGTTGGAGGTTGCTGTGAGCAGTGTGACGCCACGACACTCTACCCAGGACGATAAAGTGAGACTCTGTCTCTACAAAAAAACAAATAAATAAATAAATAAATAAACTTTAATTCTTAAAAAAAAAAAAAAGGGGGGGGTTGCAACCAAAATAAACAGGGAGAGGGGGTGCAACCCACAGGTTGAGAACCACTGCTCTAAGAAGTACAATTCTTTCCTATGCATTTCCATGTTATATGAATATTTTACCTTAAGCAAGCATTAGTCTTACTACTTTAAGCAAAAGATTAAAAATAAGAATAAACTTTTTTTTTTTTTTTTGAGACAGAGCCTTAAGCTGTCACCCTGGACAGAGTGCCGTGGCATCATAGCTCACGGCAACCTCCAATTCCTGGGCTCAAGCCAGTCTCCTGCCTCTGCCTCCTAAGTAGCTGGGACCACAGGCGCCCGCCACAATGCCAGGCCATTTTTTTTTTTTTTTTGGTTGCAGCCATCATTGTTTGGCGGGCCCGGGCTGGATTCGAACCCGCCACCTTAGGTGTACGTGGCTGGCGCCTTAGCCCGCTGAGCCACAGGCGCCGAGCCAAGAATAAACATTTTTTAAGTAAAAAAGTAACTGGCATTATAATAGAATAATCCACAGATGAGGTTTGTAAGGGCATGGACACAGACCTGCCTTCTTTAAGGATGGTCATTTCTCTATCTCCCACATCTGAACACAGACCTTTCTCTGATATTTCTTATTCTCTATCCCTATTCAACCATAAATATTCCTGAATGATTTCTTCTTTCTCCCACATCTGAACACAGGCCTTTCTCTGATATTTCTTATTCTCTATCCACATTCAACCTTGGATACTCCTGAATAATTTTTACTATTTATGAATACCATGTTTTAAAATATTTTCCCTGCTCTTGGATTCTTGTCTTTTTAGTCTTTCCCCCTTGTTACGTGGTCATACTTGAAAACTTTCAATGCTGCATATAACTTGTACACATCACTGTCAGTTTTACTTAACAATTCATTATGTAACAATTTCTTTTTGAAAGCATACAGAATATTGGAAAATATTTGTGTGTTCTGAATTTCTTTTAGATGGGAAAAACCAACCTGAAGTAAAAAAGTCAACTCTAAACCAGAATATTTCTGATGGAAATCAAACCCATAACATGATAATGGAGAAACTAACAGGAGACAGTTTTTGGTACTCCATCTTAGGAGGACTCTGGGACTTTGATTACCAATTAGAGTTTAACCAAGAAAACCAGCAGAAACATTTAGGACAACTATCTCTCACTCACAAGAAGATCACTCAGGAGAGAACCCTTGAATGCAGTAAATTTACAGAAAACTATAATCTGAACTCAAACCTTATGCATCCAAGAACTCCTTCAATTAAAATACCTCTTAGTTTTGACACACAAAGAAATAGCATCAAACATAATTCAGACTTGATTTATTATCAGGGAAATTATATAAGAGAGAAGCCCTATGAATATAATGAATGTGGAAAAATCTTCAATCAACATATTCTTCTTACTAATCATATTCATACCAGAGAGAAACCCAGTGAATGTAAGGCCTTCAGCGACAACTCATCTCTTACACAACCTCAGATAGTCCTTACAGGAGAAAAGCCTTATAAGTGTGATGAATGTGGAAAAAGATTCAGTCAGAGGATACATCTTATTCAACATCAGAGAATTCACACAGGAGAAAAACCTTTTATATGCAATGAATGTGGGAAAGCCTTTCGTCAACATTCATCTTTTACTCAACATCTGAGAATTCATACTGGAGAGAAGCCCTATAAATGCAACCAATGTGGTAAAGCCTTTAGCCGTATCACATCCCTTACTGAACACTATAGACTTCATACTGGAGAGAAACCTTATGAATGCAGTTTTTGTGGCAAAGCCTTCAGCCAGAGAACACATCTTAATCAACACGAGAGAACTCATACAGGAGAGAAACCCTATAAATGTAATGAATGTGGGAAAGCCTTTAGCCAGAGTGCACACCTTAATCAACATAGGAAAATCCATATTCGGGAGAAACTAAGTGAATATACGTATGACAAAACCTTAAGCCATAGTCCTTCTTTTATTAAGCAACACATAACTCATGATGGAGAAAACCATATGAATTTATAAATGTGGGAAATTTTTTATCTCATTCAATATCATATTATTCATAGTAGAGAGAAAGCTTATAAATAAACATTTACTGCTTAGAAACCAAAAAATTGAGACCTTAAACTAGCAGCATATTCCCAGGAGGGGTTATAAATAGTGAAAATAACTGATTTTATAAATAAAATTATATTGGAAATAATGTTCTAAGTCTGATTTTAGAAACTTTTTTAAAGAAATAAGCAGAAATTCTGAAGGCAATAACTTGTAATTATTTACCTGTAATTCACCTGTAAGTTTTATGGTATCAGGTTTTTAAATCATATAAACATTGATTATTAAAGGCAATGCTATAGTGCAGCCAGTCACATAAACTTGAAATAAACATGAAAGAGCAGTAACTTATGTTATTTGTGTACTTACTTTAGTTTTTACCATATCTGTTATTACTCAATATTTTTTATAAAGGGACTCAGGAGTTTTAGCCTTCTAGGTAATAACTATTCAGCATATAAAACTCATAATTTAGTTTTTTTTTTTTTAATCAGGCATTACTTAGGAACAGGTAATGGAGGGAGGGAGTCTCACAATTTAGTTTTATATGCTAATTATATTTGTTCTGTTTTCTATCAAAATAGGTATACAACTTTTGAAATTATAAACATTCACTGATGTACCACTCAGAACTTGTATACCATCATTTGAGAAACAATGTGATAAAAAAGAAAAAGAAAAAAAAAAGAGAAACAATGTGATAGGATAAAGTAATATTCTGTTGTTCTTTTAGCAATCCTTGCATTATTTTCATCAAATGAATCCTAGGATCCCTTTGAGAAGAGTCTTAGAAAAGACTGAGGGTGGGGCGGTGCCTGTGGCTCATCGAGTAGGGCCCCGGCCCCATATGCCGAAGGTGGCGGGTCCAAACCCGGCCTCGGTCGAACTGCAAAACAGAAAAATAGCTGGGCGTTGTGGCGGGCACCTGTAGTCCCAGCTACTTGAGAGGCTGAGGCAAAAGAATCGCCTAAGCCCAGCAGTTGGAGGTTGCTGTGAGCTGTGTGATGCCACAGCTCTCTACCAAGGGTGATAAAGTGACACTCTGTCTCTGCAGAAAAAAAAAAAAAAAGACAAGACTGAGGGTCATATTGATGAACTTTGAAAAATTGATTCAGAGAAGTCTGCTTTTCTGTCTTTTTTATTGTAGTTCTAAATTTCCCTATGACAAACATAGATTTTTGTCTTAAAAGTATTATATCAGGCTCGGTGCCTGTGGCTCAACGGGCTAAGGCGCCAGCCACGTACACCTGAGCTGGCAGGTTCGAATCCAGCCCAGGCCCGCCAAACAATAATGACTGCTGCAACCAAAAAATGGCCAGGCATTGTGGCGGGTGCCTATTCTCCCAGCCACTTGGGAGGCAGAGGCAAGAGACTCGCTTGAGCTCAGGAATTGGAAGTTGCTGTGAGCTGTGATGCCATGGCACTCTCTCCAGGGGACAGCTTGAGGCTCTGTCTCAAAAAAAAAAAAAAAGTATTATATCATATTTGTAGGTTTGTATCCCATTTTTGTGTAATGACCAGAGAGGCTAAGAAGCCCATGCCACCCTACCCCACTGTGAAAGATGGAAGAGTAAGGAACTATTCCAGAGGTCGAGCTATGGTGACATATTGAGGCTTAGAACCTCAATATGCTTTACTGGCTTACATAAAAAAACTAAAGAAGTAATATAATTGGGTTAATAATTCATTTGGTGAAATATATATAATAACTTCCTACAAAAATAATTTAAGGAGATTTAATTGACTTTTGTGATTACTGCCTTGTTTGACAGAAGTTGCATTTGATGTTACAAAGGATTATAAATATAAACTATCATAAGCCGTGAGTAGCTGCAAATATGGGGATGCTTCAGTTTCTTGGTTTTAGGGTTTTCTCTCAGTCTTCTCAGACATGGCTGAAGAAACCATGAGTGCAACCCTCTTGTTTTGTTACCTTTCTCGTAACACATCTTCTAGCTCTAGATTTTCCTGATTTCTTTCTCCTAGTGAAAGGCCTGAGTCAAAAATGAAATGATTTAAAGGCTTTTAAAAATTAAAACATACCTGTGGGTCAGGGAGTAGGGCGCTGGCCCCATATACCAAAGGTGACGGGTTCAAA
The DNA here is from genome assembly GCA_963573935.1 of Arctocebus calabarensis. Classification (NCBI taxonomy): domain Eukaryota; kingdom Metazoa; phylum Chordata; class Mammalia; order Primates; family Lorisidae; genus Arctocebus; species Arctocebus calabarensis. The sequence goes on from CAUYON010175373.1 coordinate 7,596, forward strand.
CCCAGCCCCACCAAACTGCAACAAAAAATAGGTGGGCATTGTGGCGGGCACCGGTAGCCCCAGCTACTCAGGAGGCTGAGGCAAGAGAATCACCTAAGCCCAAGAGCTGGAGGTTACTGTGAGCTGTGATGCCACAGCATTCTACTGAGGGTAGCAAAGTGAGACTATGTCTCAAATAAATAAATAAATAAATAAAAATTAAAACAGTAAAAGCCAAAAGAGTAACTTATCACACAAGTTAAATCTTTTAAAGTGTGTTTATGTCCTACACAACAGTAGTTGTAAAACAGTAAGACCTTGAATTACTATAGTCAGGGAGGATTTCTAATAGTGTTTTGTTAAAATATCTGTGCAATAGCAATCACTTTTCGGGGAAGATCAATTCTGGAAGTATCTTCAGAAGGCAGGGTATAGAGAACTCAGAATTCTGGATGGGAGAGAGTGAGCCAAGGTGATGTCTCAGACAACAGAAGTATGTATTAAAAGAAGTAATGATTAGCCAGGCACAGTGGCTCATGCCTATAATTCTAGCACTTTGGGAGGCTGAGGCAGGTGGCTGGCTTTAGCTCGGGAGTTTAAGACCAGCCTGAGCAAGAGCAAGACTCCATCTCTACTAAAAATAGAAAACTATCTGTGGTGGGCACCCTATAGTCCCAGCTACTTGGAAGGCTGAGGCAAGAGAATCACTTGAGCCCCGAAGTTTGAGGTTGCAGTGAGCTATAATATCACTGTACTCTACCCAGGGCAACAGAATGAGACACTGTCTGAAAAAAAAAAAAAAGGTAATGATTACCTACAGTTGATAAAGGCTTTGATCAAAGACTAATTTTGCAATCGGAAAAAAGCTTGAACATAATAGAGTTCTAGGGGCTCTAGTACAAGGCAGTGTTATCTTAGCATAGGTAAAAAAAAAAATAAGAACAATGTAGGATTTTCAGAAGAGGATCAGCAGAACTCAGTACCAGAATAGAGGTGTCTGGACTGAACCAGACCATGGTTGGCCAAGGATTTTCACCAGTTCTTCATAAACAGGAATTATAAATTAGAATCCTCTTATATATTCCTTAGTGTCATACATTATTATATTTATGTAGATTCATTCTCATGTTGTCTTTTGTTTTTTGTTTCTTTTAAACACTGACTTAAGACGTAAATATATCATTCATTCATTAATTTGCCCGCAAAATGGAAATTTTAAGAATTTAAAAATATTTAACATTTCATTAAAATCAACATAAAATGTCAGCGTCTATTAAATGTTTTAAATACTTTAATAAACAGAAAAGACACACCCAGAACATCACCATAATTATACCAAAACCAATTATAAATATGTTAACCCCATGGATTTAATATTTTAATTTTTTTTCTTATCCTCATTTCAGCACTGTCCCAGGGTCCTAATTTTCTGTTTCTAGGTGTAGGTTGTTATACCATGTACTCTTTATGCCTTCCTCAAGTTTCAGTCATCTTACCAGACTCAAAATAGTAATACCTTCTTAGACAAACTAAGTTGCATTAGCAACAAGCTGATCCTTGGATTGTCCATAAGACCTACTTTCACAGACCGAATGACTTTTCTTGGGTTCCCTTTTATAACAAAACAACACTAGTTGTATCATGGGACATTTTAAGATTATAGATTTAAAATTTTTGAGATTTGAACTTTTTTTTTCTTTTTCTTTTCTTTCTTTTTTTTTTTTTTTGAGACCAGTCTCTTTGTGTTGCCCTCGGTAGAGTGCTGTGGCATCATCACACCTCACAGCAACCACCAACTCTTGGGCTTAAGTGATTTTCTTGCCTCAGCCTCCTAAGTAGCTGGGACTATAGGCGGCCACCTCAACCACTGGCTATTTTTGGTTGCAGTTGTCATTGTCTTGCAGGCCCAGGACAAGCTCGAATCCTCCACCTCTGGTGCATGTGGCCAGTGCCCTTAGTCACTGAGCTACGGGTGCTGAGACAAGATCTGAACTTTTCTAAAAGCCATCTGCCCACTGTCTGTCATCTTAGCAAAATGATCTTATTAGCTAGTATTATTTAAAGTCTTTATATACCTTATTGGTATAATTAATAAGGCCATTCAGCTTCTTCCTGAATAATGCAGTTTTTGTAGTCAGTTTTCCACTTAACTACTTTGTCATTTTGAAACGCTGTTGAATCCTCCTTCTACTTTGTTATTATTGTATGTGATCATTAGAACTGGTTAACTATTGCCATCTTTCTCCTTTGTCTAACCATTCACTTCTTCCTGTTTCTTGATATGTTCTCAACTTTCCCCAGGATTACTTACTTGGCTTACCCAGAACTTAGCAAGAAAAAAACATATTTTTATGATGAATAATGATTACACATAGCATATTATAATCATCCTTTTATTTTACAAATGCATTTTAACACATTTAAATATGTTAACTTTGCTCTTGAGTGTCTCTATGAACACTTGGTTGCTTATGTACTCATCTAGTTCCAATTAACCATTGGTTTTTTTTTTAATTCTCTAATTAAAGCTTTAATTGAAAAACAGTATAACGTAAGTTAAATTGAAATAAACCCCAGTAAATGTTTATAAATTAGATGTATCTAATTTTCTTAAGCTCTTCAAATATCCAATGTAGCTTTTTTTCTTTCTTTTTTTTTGAGACAGTCTCACTTGGTCATCCCCGGTAGAGTGCCAGGGAGTCATAGCTCACAGCAACCTCAGACTCTTAGGCTCAAGCAATTATCTTGCCTCAGCCTCCCAGGGAGCTGATACTACAGGCACCTGCCACAATGCCTGGCTATTTTTAGAGATGAGGTCTTGCTCTGGCTCAGGCTGGTCTCAAACTCATGAGCTTAAGTGATCCACCTATCTTGGCCTCCCAGAGTGCTAGGATTACAGGCATGAGCCACCGTGCCTGAACTCAATGAAGATTTTTTAAAGTTAAAATGTTATATTAAGGAACATTAAACAAGTGCATTATTTAAAAAGTCATGTAACACTAAAAAAATAGCATTTCTCTACTCTAGCTCCTGCTAAATGCAACTCCCTGGAGGCAACAAATTGTGAACTTTTTTTTTTTTTTGAGACAAAGTCTCAAGTTGTTGCCCTGTGTAGAGTGCAGTGGCATCATAGCTCACAGCAGTGAGATGGGGAGGGGGTGTCTCACTTTGCTCAGGCTGGTCTCAAACTTGTGAGCTCAAGCAGTCCACCCGCCTAAGCCTCTCAGTGCTAGGATTAACCATTGTTTTTTAATACTCAAATCATGACATCTTAATAGAGCCAATGGAAGCTCCATTAAGCTGGCTTCTTTTAATAACTCTTAGCATTATTATTATTATTCCTAAAACCACTCTTATTTTTAAAGATGTTCCAAGTCCATCCTGAATTTTTTCTTGCTCTAAGACATGAGATTAGCTACCTCCTCCACCTCCTGCCCAAAGAGTTCAAATTTATTTTAGTGAAGAATAGTAGCAAAAACCAAAATCTGGGCACTAGGATGTACATGACCATTGAAAGTGAGCAAAAATCCTGCTAGGTATAGCTATTGCTTTAAGGCCACTTTTAATAGGAAGAGCTTAATAATATGTCTTTTAAGACAAAACCATATTGTCTCACTGACTTTTCTAGTTTAGCTTATGTGGATATAACCTATTTTAAACATGATGGGGTTCCTTTATCACGGGGTAGTCACTTCCATTCACAGAAATCATTTAAGTAACTTCACTTAAAATTGATTGCATGTAAATCAGTACAACCTCTATGGAAAACAGCATGGAGATTTCACAACTAAAAAGAGAACTGCTGGGCACCGTGGCTCACACCTGTAATCCCAACACTTGGGAGGCCAAGGCAGATGAATTACCTCAGCTCAGAAGTTTGAGACCAGCCTGAGCCAGAGTGAGACCCCATCTCTAAAAATAGCCGGGCATTGTGGCAGGCACCTGTAGTCACAGCTACTGGAGTAGTCCCACCTACTAAGTCCCAGGCTGAGGCAAGAGAATCGCTCAAGCCCAAGAGTTTGAGGTTGCTTACTCTACAGAGGGTGACAAAGTGAGACTCTCTCAATAAAAAAAAAATACTAATAATAATATAAAGAGAACTACCATTATATCCAGCAATGACACTACTGGGGATATACCCAAATGAATAGAAACATCAATAAGATACCTACAATTAGCATATGTGGTTGTATCATTTTAAACATGATGGGGTTTCCTTATGGTAACACAAATAACAATAGCAAAGACATGGAGTCAACCTAAGTGTCCATCAACAATGACTAGATAAAGAAAGCATGTGTAAGTACACCTGTATATGTATGTGCACACACACATACACAGTGGAATAATATTCAGCCATAAAAAGATGGAAATCATGTCTTTTCCAGCAACATTAATGGAACTGTAGGCCATTATCTTAAGTGAAACAACTCAGAAAGTCAAATATCACATTTTGTCATTTCCAAGAGGGAGCTACGTAATGTGTACCTATGGACATAGAGTGTGGAATAATAGTCGCTGGTGACTCAGCAGGGAGCAGGCAGAGAGGGGACATATGAGAAATTACTTAATGGGTATAATGTACTCTATTCAGTTGATGGTTACACTAAAAGTCCAGACTTCACTACTACGTGATACAATACATCCATGTAACAGAAGTGCACTTGTACTCCTTAAGTTTATACAAATAAAAAAATTTGATCCCAGGATTCCTTTGAGAAACTGTCAAATTTTTGTGTGAAAGCAAACTTCTAACTCTTAATGGTAATATTCTTAAATTGTAGCACATGAGAATAGTATTGTGTGCTTGAGGGTAGGAGCAACCTATGACAGCTCAGCAAGGTGCTTGCTTTGGCAGCACATGTACTAAAATTGGAATGATACAGAGAAGATTAGCATGGTCCATTGTGCAAGGATGACATTAAAATGCGTGAAACATTCCATATTTTTTTTTAAAATAGCTCAACAAGGCTCGGCGCCTGTGGCTCAACGGGCTAGGGCACCAGCCACATACACCTGAGCTGGTGGGTTCGAATCCAGCCCGGGCCCACCAAACAACAATGTCGGCTGCAACCAAAAAATGGCCAGGCGTTGTGGCGGGCGCCTATAGTCCCAGCTGCTTGGGAGGTAGAGGCAGGAGACTCGCTTGAGCCCAGGAATTAGAGGTTGCTGTGAGCTGTGATGCCACAGCACTCTATCCAGGGTGACAGCTTGAGGCTCTGTCTCAAA
>CAUYON010175378.1:0-29123 GCA_963573935.1 Arctocebus calabarensis
GGGCGCCTGTAGTCCCAGCTACTTGGGAGGCGGAGGCAAGAGACTCGCTTGAGCCCAGGAATTGGAGGTTGCTGTGAGCTGTGATGCCACAGCACTCTACCCAAGGTGACAGCTTGAGGCTCTGTCTCAAAAAAAAAAAAAGACTTAACTCTGGGGCAGCGCCTGTGGCTCAAAGGAGTAGGGCGCTGGCCCCATATGCCAGAGGTGGTGGGTTCAAACCCAGCCCCGTCCAAAAACTGCAAAAAAAAAAAAGACTTAACTCTGGGCAACTCTTGTTTGAAATGTACAGTGCTTAAGAGAATAACGCTTTTTAATTAATAATGTTAAACAACAAAGCTTTATACGGATGGCCACAAATAAGTGGCCATGAACACGTATGCTCTGTAAGGATACGTGTTTCCTGTCTCCCTTACCTGCATCCTTATACCCTGAACACGTATGCTCATTTTGAAGAACAGATCAGTTTCTTTTTTCTTTTGTAAAGACTATTCTTTACTCATTTAATAGTCTTGGCACCATTTTTTTTTTTTGCAGTTTTTGACCAGGGCTGTGTTTGAACTCACCACCTCTGGTATATGGGGCCAGTGCCCCACTCCTTGAGCCACAGGCACTGCCCAGAACAGATCAGTTTCTACATGATTCTGGTAAGTTCTAATTCTTTTAAAACAGAATACAAGTTTTAACTTTTATGATTTATAGAAAGATATACTTCAATAAATTCAGTTTATTAAATACTGTATATCTATTATCTATGCTTTAATGCATTTTATCATTCTGACCACAGCATGGTGTAGTTCAGCTAGACAAATCTGGGTCTGAACCCCAGCCCTACTCTCCGTGGTCATCACCTTGAGCAAAGGACTTAACCTTTATGTGCCCCAGTTTCCTCATCTATAAAATGGAGATCATAATACCTACTGCACAGAGTTGTTGAAGAATTCATTGTAATATATATAAATACCTAGCAATCAGCAAATGGTATTTTTCTTATAAGATCCCTGCAGATTCAATAATACAAATCTTAGTGTTTACTAAAATTTAGTATTTTAGTGCAGTTCTAAAATTCTGATTGGTTTTCTCAAAATCAAGGAGCAGCAGATCTGGTCAAGGATTCAGAGCACAAGCTCAGACACACCAAAAAAGGGAAAAAAGAAAAAAAAAAGGAGAAATACTGCTGCTACCTTAAGATTCCACTGAAGAATAACAAGGCATTTGCTGTAATTTTGAGTAAAGTCCACAACTTCACTGAAATTGCAAACACAAGATGGGCATCTTACCAGCTTTGTACCAATTGAACGGATGGCGTCCTGAGAAGATTGTCTGGGAGGAGACTTATTTCTTTCATTATATTTGCCAATCTAACGGGCAACTCTTGCCGCAGAAACATAAATGAGGTCTTTTCACAAGCATTCACCGATCCTGAAACCGAACATGAGAAGTAAGGCAGTAAGTAGAAGCCATAAGGTAACAACAGAAGCCCCGGGACAAGAACAAACAGGGAGTTATCTGGCAAGGCCAGAGTGATACAATCACCATGAAAGGGCAGGAAATAGAAGGCAAAGATACCCATGCCAGAGGGAGGCAAGGATGAGATAACCCAACCTAAGTTATAAAAATCCCGAACAATAGTCCAACTCCTGACATTCCAATGGCTGTGTACAATTAAGATGCTTTCCTGTCTCCCTTACCCATCCCTACAGTGACTGCCCATCTTTGAACAAAAGTACCTACATTTGTCTAAGCAATGGTCAGAGTCTAATTAATAGTAGCACTTGGAAAAATCTATGCTGTATACCTTGTTGCTGTTATCATTTAGAATCTGTTTCCTAAACTTTAGTTTTAAAAAGAGTGAATACCTAGGAAACAGGAAATTTTTAGGTGGGCAGGAGTTGGAGGTTGCTGTGAGCTATGACGTCAAAGCTTAGGGTGACAGCTTGAGACTCTGTCACCCTAAGTAGTGACAGTGGTGCACTGGTGTTGCTCAAACAAGTGCAGTGGTGTTGTTTGATCACAATTACAAATTTCTTTGGTTCTTCTCCCCTCCCACTGCTTTACTTAATTAGCCTTGAAAAAAATTAAAAAGAGAAACAGGAGAATTCTGATATGCACGTGGGAAGATCCACTGACTATTTTGAACACTAATTACCATAAGCAAAGAATAAGCGCTGAGTAGGGATGTCAAACACAGAAACCAAAAGCCACCAACACCTGCTCAGGTACCATCTTCAGGTAGGTTTTATTCAATCCTTTGATTCCTGGAAAGTCACCTGCCTCTTTCTCCAATATCAGGAGAAAACACCTGCATCTTTCTCCAGTATCAGGATGGTAAACAGATGAGTTGTGGAATGGCCTTTTGCAAGCAGTTCCACTTAAAGTTAAAATTAAAAGTCTTGTTAGTTTTTTGTTTTTTTTTTTTTTTGAGACAGAATCTCAAGCTGTCACCCTAGGTAGAGTGTTCTGTCGTCACAGCTCACAGCAATCTCCAACTCCTGCCCTTAAGCGATTCTCTTGCCTCTGTAGCTGGGACTACAGGCACCCACCACAACACTCGGCTATTTTTTGGTTGTAGTTGTCACTGTTGTTTGGCAGGCCCGGGCTGAATTCAAACCCGCCAGCTCTGGTGTATGTGGCTGGCTCCTTAGCCACTTGAGTTACAGGTGCAGAGCCAAAAGTCTTATTATTCTAATAATGCATTTTTTATTTTTTTGCTCTGTTGCCCCAGGTAGAATGCAGTGGTTCATCACAGCAACCTCACACTCCTGGGCTCAAGTGATCCTCCTGCCTTAGCCTCTGGGGTAGTGGGGACTAACATGCCCACCACGACCTAATTTTTCTACTTTTAGTAGAGAAGGGGTCTCACTCTCACTCAGGCTGGTCTTAAAAGTCTGGCCTCAAGCAATCCTCCAGCCTCAGCCTCCCAGAGTGCTAAGATTACGCGTGTGAGCCATCTGCCCAGCTCAATAATATAGTTTAAACTCTCCATCTTGCTACTGTAGCAAAGATAACCTTAGCAAAAAACAAGACTATCAATAGTAGAAATTATAACATTAAAAAGAAATATCTTCCGGTGAAAGTTTCATGGCCTACAAGGCCAAATTACCCTTCATCATACTACAGTTATTTTAAAGTGGAAAAACAAAACAAAATCCTGAAGGCTTTTTGAGCCAAACATTTTGCTAGTGCAAGCTACAGATAAAGCTGCCAAACACGCAGGTATCTTTAAGCCCATTTGTGATGTTGGTAACCTAAACGCCCTCACAATGCACAAGATAACTTTTTCTACTCAAACGTTATGACTTCATTAAAGTTTCCTAAGAGTTTTCCCTTTTGCCCTCATTGTCCCTATTTGGGAAGTCACAGTTAAACGCTTAACTTTGCAGTTCTTTCTGCAATCCGTTGGGCGCCTTCTAGAGAGAAACAGGGTACAATGTGGTAAACACCACAACATCTCATAATCGTGCACTCTACACGTGCTGCAGACACTTTTGCAGCTGACGAAATGAATGTGCTGTTGGCGGAAACACTTCTTAAGCCACAGCCAAGGAAAATATTCTAAGACATATTGGGCTAGTTATAACCTGCTTTCCCCACTACCACGTCAGTTCTATACAATGATTATATGCAAAACCGGGCATATATTTAATCACTCTGTGCGGGCTCCAAACGCATTCCCGGGGGGAGGTGTCGCGCTCCGGCCTCCCCCCGGCTCAGCTGCTCCCGCTCGGCAGGGGCCTGGCGGCGACCGAGCACCTGCACACGTGCGCGGACAGGCGGGAGCGCTCGCTGCGGCGGCCCTGCCGGTGGGTTTCCAAACAATACACCGTAAAAAGCCACATGCCCCAGCCGCTTACCCGGGAGATAAGCGCCAGCACCATCAAGGAGGAAGGAAGTCCCTAGGGCGCAGGGGACGGAAACCTGAAGGAGAAGGGGTGCGCCTGAACCCGGAGGAGCCAGCGCCGGCAGGCCTGCTGGGCGGCCGCGGCTCCCCGCCCGGCGCGGCGCAGGAAGGCCCGAGGCGCGAGCCGCACTCACCGAAGTCCAGGAACTGCTTCATGGAGAGCGGGGACGGCGAGAAGCGCGCGTAGAAGTCCACCTGGCCCGGAACGCCGCTCGAGGGCGCCGGGCCGGAGCCCGAGTCCGAGGTGAGGCTGCGGCCGGAGCGGGGGCCGGCAGCGCGCGGCCCGGGGCCCGGGCCGGCCCCGCGCAGCAGCCGCGCCAGCCTCATACCGAGCCCCGCCGGAGGAGCCGGAGCCCCCGGCGCCAGGTTGCAGCTGGGCGCCGCGGTCGGGCGCTACGTGAGGGACGTGGCGGGCCGCGGGGGCGCGGGGGCGGGGAGCGGCTGTCACCGCCGCGGCCACCGCCCCCTCCCCGGAGCCCGGCCTCCTGGGCCGCTGGGCGGGGCGCAGAGAGGGCGGGAGGCGGGGAGAGGGACGGGGAGGACGCGCGCGGGGACCGCCCCTCCGGAGTCCCGCCCCGCCCGGCCCGCCCAGCGGAGAGCCGTGGAGACCGCGCGCGGGGTCAGCCCCCGACCTCCGTGGCGGGCGGTGCGTGCCGCCGGCGTCCCCGCGCAGTCGGGCGGCGACATACGGCTCTCGAAAAGGCGAGGCCGCGGGAGCACCCACGAAGCGTGATGCCCGCTTCAGCGTAGTGCGCCCCCTTGCCACTATTGGAACAAATCCTGTCTTTTTGCTTCCTCTGCCCTCTCGGTCTCAGCCGAGGACAGGGCTGCGCTCCGCGTGCTCACCCAGCGATGCCCGCTGCGGGCGCGTGGTAGAAACGCTCCTCTGTTTCATACACACATAATACAGAAATAAACCCGAGAGCTTCAGGAGCCCGCCCTCGCCAAGCAGTGGTACCTAAATAGGAATGTTGAACACTGGGGTGTGTGGCCCGAAATGGTATCACAGCGACTGCGGTCCTAGAGACTTGGCACCCCAACTTGATGCGTTCCCTGAAGGCACCCATGGCATGATTGCAGTGTACTGAACGGGTCCCTCCACTCCCCAGTCCTTCTCTCAAACAGCCTTCTTAGGGCCATAATTTGGTGGCTCCATCCTTTCCCGTTTTCTAAATAGTGAACACAGGACTGGACAATTTCTAATACTGGTTTAAGCCCGGATGGACAGAGCTGCAGTTAATACTAAAAATCACTTCTGCCTCTTCCCTCCACTTACTGGTATGCCTTAGATGCAACAAAATTACCAATGGGGTGAAGTTTATCAATCGGGTAACACAGGTGGGGGGGGGACAGTTACTGGTGCAGAATAACACTTCTCCTTACTGGACACAGAGCTGTATAAAAAATACAAGGAATGAGATGAGAGTCCTTTTTTTAGGCTGTCTTAGTCTAACAGTGTTTTGCATGAAGACGAACAAGGAAGGAAGCAAGTGTAGATGGTTGGGGGTATAAGGGACAAAAAATGATTTTTTCTTCAAACCTCTTAAGTCCATAGTTGAAACAGACCCTGTAACAAAAGACCGATTAACAAGAGAAAGACAAACCGAAGTTTATGAATGTGTATGTCTCATATATACCTGGAAGATACTCAGGGAATGAGTAATTCTCAAAAAGGCAGCTTTGAATTATAGTTTAAATAGCATCTTCAGCAAAGAACAGGAAATCTTTAGAGAAGTGTCAAAGGAAAAAGACTTTTGAGTCTCTCTTTTATAACTGGAAATTTTCTTTACTAAAGAACAGAAAAGGGCAGCGCCTGTGGCTCAAAGGAGTAGGGCGCTGGCCCCATAAGCTGGAGGTGGCGGGTTCAAGCCCAGCCCCAGCCAAAAACTGCAGAAATAAAATAAAATAAAGAACAGAAAAAAATTTTAAGAAGAAAAACCGATGGCCTGTTTTTAGAGCTTTTTTTGTGTCTGCTGTTTTCCCAAGGCCTTTAGCTCAAAGTCATACATATACCAAAGAGGCATATTTTGGGGTGACATATTCAGCTACTCTTTGATTACATATTTGCAAATAATAGCCTGCTCATGAAAGAAGGATTCCGTTAGCCCAGACAGGAGATGGAAGACTTGTGGATGGTAACTGCAAGGGGACAGATCTGACTGAACATGGAAGATTTGTCAATGGTGACAGCTAGTTCTTTGTGAAATGGACAGCCTCAAAGGAGAAGGGAGTTCTAGGCAAGAGTCTCCACAACAGCTTTGAGCTTTATCTGGACAGCTTGGGGAGGAGTGCAGAGAAGTAGTGTAATGGGAAGAGCTTGGGTTCTGGCTTCAAATGCTGGCTCTGCCAGGTGTTGGCTATATGCCCTTGAGTAAGTTGCATAACTTCTCTGAGCCTTCATATTCTTACCTAAAAAAAAGAGCACAATGTCTGTCTCACTAGGTACATAAGTGTGTACATAAGTAGTACAGCGCTGAAGCCACAGGAAAAAGTTCCCCTTTTGCTCTCAAGGATAGCTGAAAACTCAGCTTAGAAAAGGCAGATTAATAGGAGACAAGGCACACATATTTATGCATAGGTTTAATAAATTATGGGCAGCTGTGTAGAAATGTGATTGGACACAAAGTGTGTGTGTATGATTTAATGCTAATGGACTGAGTGGGGAAACCCAGCAAAGCCTATCTTTCTAGATTCATCTTTGCCTCTGTGGGCCTGTATCCTTCATTCTGGGTGTGGGGCAAGACTCTCTGGAAATGGGGTGGTAAAACCTACAGTCAAACAAGGTAAATTAAATAATTTCTTTATTGCCGCAGAAAGTCGAGGAGGGGGACTGCCTTAAAGTGGTATTTTTAGGTTTTGTGGCTGGCTTTAGGGGAAAAAGAGTTCTGGTTTTATGACCTGCTTTCGGGAAGGATTCTGGTTTCTATGGTTAGCCTCTGGGGAGGGTGGGATTGAGAAATAAGAGAACAGGAGAAGGTCAGAGAAAAACTTTTGCTCATGAGGCTGCTTCTGAAGCCTTCATTTTGGTGTATTGTTTTCTGAGGGCCAAAAATACCCATCTGTGTAAGTGTAAAGCCAGCGACATACCAGACACACACTAAATGGCTTCTATTTTTATCATTATTGCTACTCTTGATTATTTCCTTATTAAGATTTTGCCCAAACCACTAACCTATGTGTTTTTCCTGAAGCTGACTTTACTGAAGGTTTGGGACAAAACTATTTCAAATTGAATACTATTCCCTCAAGTCACTTCCACAATTATACTCCAGACTCTCGGGTTTCCTTCCTCCTAGGTCACGTTCTGGGCTTCGGGTTCTTCTCCCTTTGTGAAGCACAGCATTCTTCAGCTCTCTCAACCCCTATTTGCAACTTCACTGCCTTCCACCTGAGCATGTCAAAGGACGCAGCTGAACATTAACTTGTGAGGAAGCCCAAAGCCTCAGCAGAAGGCTTGAGCTTCATTTTATCAAGATTTCTGCCCTCAAAGAGCAATCAACTGTTTCATAAAGTGTTCTTTCTTTTCACCAAAGTATATTCACTGAGTTTCGATCCAATATATGGAGAATGAGCATATAAGAACACATATAAATGCCATCAAGTTTTTGCTTCTTAGTGAAAAACCTGGGGTCCAGAGACTGCAGAGAAACTTCAAGGACCTTAGGAAAGTGCCGCATTACTTATCTACTGCTATAGTCTGAATGTAGTCCTCAAAATTCTTTTATGGAAACTTTATCACTAATGTGATAATATTAAGAGATGGGGCACTTAGGAAGTAATTAAGTGATAAGGGCAGAGGCCTCATGGATGGAATTCGCACATGATGAAAGGGCTCGAGCAAGTGAGTCCGTTCCTATTTATTTATTGAGACAGAGCATCACTCTGTTGCACAGGCTAAAGTACTGTGGCATCAGCCTAGCTCCTAGTGACCTCAAGGTCCTGGGTTCAAGCAACCTTCCTGCCTCAGACTCCTGAGTGCCTGGGATTGCAGGTGCCCACCACAATACCCAGATGATTTTTCTATTTTTAGTAGAGATGCAGTTTCACTCTTACCCAGGCTGTTCTAGAACTCCTGGGCTCAAGGGATAGTTACATGTAGAAGAATGAAACAGGATCTGTACCTCTCACCTCTCATAAAAATTAATCATGATGGAGAACAGATTTAAACCTAAGGCATGAAACTCTTCTAGATATTGACCTTGTGGCTCGGCACCTGTAGCTCAGTGAGTAGGGCGCCAGCCACATATACATACCGAGGCTGGCGGGTTGGAGCCCGGCCCAGGCCTGCTAAACAACTGTGACAACTGCAATCAAAAAATAGCCGGGCGTTGTGGCAAGCGCCTGTAGTCCCAGCTACTTGGGAGGCTGAGGCAAGAGAATCACTTGAGCCCAAGAGTTGGAGGTTGCTGTGAACTGTAACACGACAGCACTCTACTAAGGGTGACATAGTGAGAGTCTGTCTCAAAAATAAAAAAATAAAGATATTGACCTTAGCAAAGAATTTATGAAGATACCCCCAAAACAGTCATAGCAACAACAAAAATAAATAAAGACCAATTAAATTAAAAAACTTCTGCATAACTAAGGAAACAATTAATAGAGCAAATAGACAACCTACAGAATGGGAGAAAATATTTACATGCTATACATCTGATAAAAGATCTGACCAGAATCTACAAAGAATTCACGCAAATCAGGAAGACACCAAACAACCCCATTAGCAAGTGGGCCAGAGACATGAACAGAAGCCTTTCAAAAGAAGATACACTAATGGCCAATAAACATATGAACAAATGCTTGGTGTCTCTAATCATCCGGAAAGTGCCAACCAAAATCACAATGAGATCTCAACTAACTCCAACCTTTTCTGTATAAAAGCCATTTTCACTAACTTAAAGTCACAATGGCTTTTGTACAGGAGTCCCAAAACAACAGATTCTGGTATGGATGAGGAGGAAAAGGAACATTTATATACTGTTGGTGGGACTGCAAACTAGTACAACCTCTGTGGAAAGTAGTGTGGAAATACCTCAAAGAATGAAAAGTGGTTCTACCATTTGACCCAGCAATCCCACTACTGGGTATTTACTCAAAGGGAAGAAAAGACATTCTAGTGGCTCAGCACCTGTGGCTCAACAGGCTAAGGCGCCAACCATGTACACCTGAGCTGGTGGGTTCGCATCCAGCCCGAGCCCTCCAAACAACAATGACGGCTGCAACCAAAATTGGCCAGGCATTGTGACAGGCCAGGAAGAGGCAAGAGACTCGCTTGAACCCAGGAATTGGAGGTTACTGTGAGCTGTGATGTCACATCACTCTATCCAGGGTGACAGCTTGAGGCTCTGCCTCAAAAAAAAAAAAAAAAAAGACATTCTAGTGTAGACACTTGTACCTAAATGTTTATAGCAGCAAAATTCATGATCACAAAGATGTGTATAAAACATAAGTGCCCATCAATATCTGAGTGGATTAACAGAGTGTGATATGTATACTATGTATACTATGGAGTATACTATGGAGTATTACTCGGCCATAATAAAAATGGTGAATACCTTTTGTGACAATCTAGATGGAAATGAAGACCATCCTCGTATGTGAAGTATCCCAAGAATGGAAACAAACATCACATGTGCTCACTTTTAAATTGGAGCATTATTAAATGATTGACAGGCATACACACATATGGTAATAAAATTCAATGGAAACCAAGCAGCGTGGGGGAGGTGGTGGTAAATTCACACTTAGCAGATACAGTGTATACTGTCTGGGGGATGGACACAATATAACATTGGCTCAATATGTACAAAAGAAAGGCATGTAAGCAAAATGTTGCTACCTCCATAACATTCTGAAATAAAATAAATAAATAAATTTTCTTAGATAGAAAAAATTAGGCAGGCATGGTAGCACATGCCTTTAGTCCCTGTTAGTTGGGAGACTGAGGTGACAGGATCGCTGGAACCCAGGAGTTGGAGGTGGCAGTGGGTCATGATAATGTCAGCGCATTTTAGTGCAGGCAGCAGAGCCAAGACTATCTCAAAGAAAAACAAAGAAACAGAATTGGCGAAAAGGATACATTTTTCATGGGAATTCAAGCCAATGGGGCCAGCATTTATATGTAAGAAATCTAAGTGGGGTGTGGTAGGGGGACTATATGGTTGTAGAGCCCTGAGAATGTCTAGACATGGACAAAGCGAACTGTGGAAAAGACAAAGAGATTGGTAATGTTAAAAGATACACTTAGGCATGTTAAAATTGTGAAGAGTTTACTTGAGCACACAGAGATGCATGCATCAGGCGACACTAGTTCACATGTGGTTCTAGGTTCCAAAGGGAAACCTTTTTTAAAGGCTCCGAGGGGAAGGCTGTTGTAGGGTGAACACAGAGGCAAGAGGAAGAAAATATTTGATTGGATAAAGTGGAGCAATAACTTTATTTGGATTATTCGAAGGACAGTCCCTAATTAGAAGTTAGTGTGCAGTGTTAAAAGAAAAAGCTCAGACAAATTACATTTAACAGAGTTTAACTGAGCAAAGAATAACTTGCTAATGGGGCAGACTTCCAAACCTGAACAGGTTCAGAGACAGCCCCGTGCTACTAAGTGGTCGAAGAAGATTTATGGATAGAAAAAGGAAAGTGACACTCAGAAAACAAAAGTGAGGTGTAGAAACAGCCATGTAGGTCGCAGCTTGGCATTTGCCCTATTTGAACACGTTTGAATAGGTTTTGTTTTGTTGGAGACAGAGTCTCACTATGTCACCCTGGGTAGAGTGCTGTGGCGTCACAGCTCACAGCAACCTCAAACTCTTGGGTTAAGTGATTCTCTTGCCTCAGCCTCCCAAGTAGCTGGGACTATAGGCACCCTCCACAATGCCCAGCTATTTTTTGGTTGTTTTTGGCTGGGGCTGGGTTTGAACCCGCCAACTCCAGCATTTGGGGCCGGCGCCCTACTCCTTTGAGCCACGGGTGCCGCCCCTGCTATTCTTGATTGCAGTTGTCATGGTTCTTCAGCTGGTCTGGGGCCCAAACCCACCAGCCTCCGTGTATGTGGCGGGTAACCTATTCACTGAGCTACAGGCACTGAGCTGGCTTTTTTTTTTTTTAAACTTTGTTTTTGTTTTTAGACAGAGTATCACTCTGTTCCCCAGGGTGGAGAGCTCTAGTGTCATAGCTCACAGCAACCTCAAACTTTTGGGCTCGAGAGATCATTTTGTCTTAGCCTCCTGAGTAGTTTGGACTAGAGGTACCGGCCACAGCACCCCACTGGTGTTTCTATTTTTTTTGTTTTCTTTTGTTTTTGTTTTTTAGTAGAGACAGAGGTCTCGCTCGCTCTTGCTCACATTGGTCTTAAACTCCTGAGCTCAAGCAATCCACCCACCTCAGCCTCCTAGAGTGCTAGGATTAGAGGCATGAACCACCATGTCCAGCTCACTGGCTGCCTTTGATTGGCTGAAATTCAGTGATTGGCACAAGAGTGCTATATTTACAGATCCACTTAGGTTAAGGTAGAAACCTTTAGGCCAAACTTGAAATATGTAAGAGACATCTTTAAGCTACACTTAATTTAATAGCATTTTCTGATTGATTAAGCTTAAGTTTCATTTTATATATACACTGGGTTGGATTTTGTTTTGCTTGCATCAGAACCCAGAAATGCTGGAGCTGCCTCAATATAATGGCCTTTCAATTAATTATTTCAACAGTAATTTGACTCTACATCTCTGAGAGGAAGAAGTCTCCTGCTGAGTACCTCTATAGGGGACCAGAATATACTTCCCCAAACAATAAATGATTGTTGAGCTGAAAACAATTAAGAAGAAATAAATACAGGAGAGCTCTCTGCCCTCCATATACATAGAAGGACACTGAGGCTGGGTGGGTTGGCTCACACTTATAATCGTAGCACTATGGGAGTCCAAGGTGGGAGGATCACCTGAGCTCAGGAATCTGAGACCAGCCTGAGCAAAAGCAAGATCCTATCTCTACTAAAAATAGAAAAATTAACTGGGGCATAGTGGTGGACACCTGTAGTCCCAGTTACTCGGGAGACTGAGGCAGGAGGATTATTTGAATGCAGGAATTTGAAGTTGCTGTGAGCTAGGCTGACACGATGGCACTCTAGCCTGGGCAACAGAGTGATACTCTGTCTTAAACGAAAAAACGACACAGATTTACAAAGAACAATGATGTATCTTGGGGCGGCACCTATGGCTCAGACGGTAAGGCACCGGCCCCATATACCGAGGGTGGTGGGTTCAAACCCGGCCCCGGCCAAACTGCAACAAAAAAATAGCCAGGCGTGGTGGGCGCCTGGAGTCTTAGCTACTGGGGAGACTGAGGCAAGAGAATCGGCTAAGCCCAAGAGCAGGAGGTTGCTGTGAGCTGTGTGATGCCACAGCATTCTACCGAGGGCAACAAAGTGAGACTCTGTCTCTACCAAAAAAAAAAAAAATGTATCTTGCCCCTCTATCCTTCTACCAAGGAGAACAAAGGTTAACCAGTGAAGACAGCTCTAGATCCTTATCAGCCTGCAGATGATACCAGAGGAATTTACATTAACAGGCTTTAATGACAACTGGCCTTTATCTGACATTACCATGTATTTGTTGTTTCACAATTTGCCGCCCCAGAGATTCAAAGTCCATTTCCTTTGTCTTCTCACTCCTCTAAAAGTGTACTGATCTTCGTTGAAAATGCTGTATAAGCTGTAATTCAAAGCCACATCTCTGAGAGCTGCTCATCCTCTGAGTGTTGCCTCGACACGTATATGAAATACACGTTAATCAACTTCTGTTTGTTTTTCTCTTGTTAATCTGTCCTGTGTATCAGGTT
Organism: Arctocebus calabarensis; assembly: GCA_963573935.1. Classification (NCBI taxonomy): domain Eukaryota; kingdom Metazoa; phylum Chordata; class Mammalia; order Primates; family Lorisidae; genus Arctocebus; species Arctocebus calabarensis. The sequence goes on from CAUYON010175378.1 coordinate 12,731, forward strand.
CGAGCTGAGAACCTATAGGATTATTATTTTTCCTCTATATGTACTATTCTGTTTTTAAATTTTATTGGCCAGGTACAGTGGCTCATGCCTATAATCCTGGCACTCTAGGAGGCTGAGGCAGAAGGATTGCTTGAGGCCAGGAGCTCGAGACCAGCCAGGGCAGGAGTGAGACCCTATCTCTAGAAAATATAAAAAAATTAATCGGGCATGGTAGTGTACACCTGTAGTCATAGATAACTCAGGAGGCTGAGGTACAAAACTGCCCAGAAGTTTGAGGTTGCAGTGAGCTATGATGGGGGTGAGGAAGTTCTAATTTCTGGTTTCACTACAGATTTCTCTTCATTTCTTCTGTTTGAAGGAGTTCAGGGAATTTTACCCCAAAACATGACTCCTTCCAATAAAGAGTATTTTCAATTAAAGGCCCTCAGAAGGCCAGGTGCAGTGGCTCACACCTGTAATCCTAGCACTCTGGCAGGCCAAGGTGGGTGGATTGCTTGAGCTCAGGAATTTGAGACAAGCCTGAGCCAGATTGAGACCCTGTCTCTAAAAATAGCCAGGCACGTGGCGGGCACCTGTAGTCCCAGCTACTCAGGAAGCTGAGGCAAGAGGATGGCTTGAGCCCAGGAGTTTGAGGCTGCTGTGAGCTATGGTGCCTCAGCACTCTACCAAGGATGACAAAGTGAGACTTTGTCTCAAAAAATAAATAAAATAAAGGCCCTCAGAAATTAACCAGCCTTGGAAAGGGCTTTCCCTCTATCTCTATAAAGACCAGATGGACCAATCTAGAGGAACAGTTGTCTTTCCTTCACCTTCCTATTATCTCAATGCCCTTTGCAGGAAAGATCAAGAATGCAACCAGAGGCTCGGTGCCTGTGGCTCAACGGGCTAGGGCACCAGCCACGTACACCTGAGCGGGCGGGTTCAGATCTGGCCTGGGCCTGCCAAACAACAATGGTGGCTGCAACCTAAAAAAAAATGGCCGGGCGTTGTGGTGGGCGCCTGTAGTTCCAGCTACTCGGGAGGCTGAGGCAAGAGAATCGCCTAAGCCCAGGAGTTGGAGGTTGCTGTGAGCTGTGTGACGACACAGCATTCTACCAAGTGCGATAAAGTGAGACTCTGTCTGTCTCTACAAAAAAAAAAAAAAAAAAAAAGAATGCAACCAGAACTGGCCCCTAACCCATTTTAAAATAATGCCTGTCTCTCAGGTTAAGTTAATTTCCATGAGTCATTTACAAGTCTGTTCCTGCATCCATTCATTTTCCTAAGTATCTATTTATCCTCCCTAGTAATCATTTATTTCCCTTCAACACAATTACCTGTATCCCCCCCCATAAGTGTATATCTGGAACCCATTGGGATATTGGGTGATCCCTCTGTGATTCTCCTCTGTGCACAATAAATAAATTTGTAATCTCTTTCCCTTATTAGTCTGCCTTATTGTGAGTTGATCTTTCAATGACTCTTCCAAGGGCCAAAGGGAAATTTTCCCTTCTCTGCCCACATTTCATTTCTTAGGATCCTAGCTGCCTATTTCTGGGGTTTATTTACTCAATAAACATTTCCTTGGACCTGCTACTGAGATAGAGACCCTCTTAGAGGCCCACTGGGCCTCCCAAACATGAGAATAAAGGAAAATCTTGAGTCTCTTTAGGGGAAGTTCTGAGCACTGACCAGATTTCAAATGGGAATAGGAATAACAAAGGCCCTCCAGGCAAGCAGAATCACAAGAGGTTTTTACTTTCTATGGAAACTTATTATATGTTGTTGAGTTGATTTCAAAAATACTTACCAATTGGAAACTGCAGATAAGGGGAAATGGAGGAATTAAACTCTGATGTCTAAATCTCTCCCTGAGGGACCTGTAGTAACAGAGGGAATGGCCTAAAAAAAGGGCAATATTTTTTGCTAGCTGTCTTTTTAATACCTCCTTTTTGGGAGTTAAAACTTGCAACCCTGACCAAGTCCAGGGGGTTGGAAGAGCATGAAGGTGTTCTTTGTTTTTGTACCAAAAGAGATAGTTCAAAAGAACTATCTGCCCTCAGAGGTCATGAAATTGTCTTCACTGGAGATGGGGTCTATCAGAACCACCAACTATAGTTAAACAGCAAGAGCCTGAAGCTGAACCTCCTCCCCACAAAGATTCTGTATTTCTGCTCATAGGGAGGATGTTGGCACTTTAAGATGGGAGTCTCTATCCTCACTTGCCAGCAAATTAATAAACTCTTTCTTTTTCCTCAAGCCACTTGTCCTTGTTCTTCTGATGTGGCCTGGCGGGGAGGGGAAGTGCCAAACTTTCAGATGCTATCATCTCAATCTTAACATTTCTTTCTCATAGTCTAAGAATCTCTGAAATCACCGATGCCCCCCGTTTCAGGGTATCCCACATTTGGGGCCAGATGAATGTATAACCTCCCTATATTGATTTGTCTATTTTGCCTACCTGAAATACATCCCTGCCTTAAAAACTCTAACTTGTAAGCCACTGGGGAGTTTGAGTTTTTATTTCTGTTTTTCTTTTTTGAGATAAGGTCTAACTTTGTTGCCTGGGATAGAGCGCAGTGGCATCATCACAGCTCACTACAACCTTAGATTCCTAGGTTCTAAAAGGTGTAAATGATGATGACCAGAGACAAGGCCACAGTGGAGATGTTCAGGGCAAGGGTGACCTGCCTGGGCAGAGCAAAAGTGGTGTCTGCATCCAGAGGCAGTTAGAGACCCCTTTTATATGGGGCCAGAGAGGGTGGGCAAATTCCACAGGTTGCCTGGAAAGTTAAGGTCTTTTGGTGTGAACTTCTCAGGGAGTGGGCCAGCCAGATCCTTTGTGTCTTTGTCTTAGGAGGAGAAGGAGAAGAAGGAAAAAGGGTCTGTGTGTGGTTGCATCAAGCTCCCCCTGCAGCAGGTTCAAGTGATCCTCCTGACTTGGACTCCCAACTAGCTGGCAATACATACACATGCCACCAAGCCCAGCTAACTGTTACATTTTGTTAGTAGAGAAGGGGGTCTTCTTAAGTCTTGTCTTGAACTCCTCATTTCCAGTGATCCTGCCACCCTGGCCTCCCAAAGTGCTAAGATTACAGGTTTGAGCCACCTTACCTGGTTGAGTTTTAAGTACTGGCTACTCATTCTCCTTGCATGATGCATTAGAAATAAAGCTTCTTTCTGATGCTGCAATTCTCTTTTTTTCTTTTTTTTTGAGACAGAACCTCAAGCTGTCACCCGGGGTATAGTCCTGTGCTGTCACAGCTCACGGCAACCTCTAACACCTCCTGCCTCCAGCAATTCTCCTGCCTCCGCCTCCCAAGTATCTGGGATGTCAAGCACCTGCCACAATGCCCGGCTATTTTTTGGTTGCAGCCATCATTCTTGTTTGGTGGGCTGGGGCTAGATTCTAACCTGTCAGCTCAGGTGTATGTGGCTGGCACCTTAGCCACCTGAGCTACAGGCGCTGAGCCTGCTACAGCAATTCTTGCCCTTAATGTTTGGTCTGGCTGTGCCAGGTGAGCAGACCCCAGTTTGGTTCAATAATATCAAGTGCTACGCAGGCACTATTTTAGGCACCGAGGATACAGCAGTGGCTGATTGAATAAAAAAGCACAAGCCATCTATATACTGTCTCCAGGAAAGACAACTAGCCTCTAAGGACAAAACAAGAGTCAGAGAGGAGGATTGGAAAACAATATTTCAGGCAAATAAAAATCAGAAGAAAGGAGGGGTTGCAATCTTATTTTCAGATACAAGTGGATTTAAAGCAACTAAAGTCAAGAAAGACAAAGATGGTTGCTGCATACTGGTCAGAGGAATGATACAACAACAGGACATTTTAATTCTAAATATTTATACACCTAACTTAAATGCTCAAGGACACAATCCCCTTCATTGTGCCTTCAATGAAAATGAAATATTTAGGGGCACCCGTAGCTCTATAGTTAGAGTACCAGCCCTGTGCACCAGGTATGGTGGGTTTGAACCTGTCCTGGGCCTGATAAACAAAAACAAACAAAAAAGAAATACTTAGGAATATGCCTAACAAAAGAGCTGAAGGATCTCTACAAAGAGAATTATGAAACCCTAAGAAAAGAAATAGCAGAAGACGTTAACAAATGGGAGAATATACCATGGTTTTGGCTGGGAAGAATCAATACTGTCAAAATATATATTCTACCCAAAGCAATCTACATATTCAATGCAATCCCCATTAAAATAGGAACATTATGCTTTGAAGAACTGGAAAAAAATAGTACTTTGTTTTGTATGGAACAAGAAAAAAACCCACATAGCCAAGGCTATTCTTCATAATCAAAAGAAATCCAGAGGCATCACTTTACCAGACTTCAGGTCATATTACAAGTCCACCATAATCAAAATAGCATGATATTGGCACAAAAATAGAGACATAGACATATGGAACAGAAAAGAAAACCTATAGATTAAACCATTCTCTTACTGTTCTCTGATCTTTGACAAACCAAACAAAAGCATACAGTCAGGGAAAAGAATCCCTATCAACAAATAGTGCTGGGAGAATTGGATGAGTGCATGTAGAAGACTGAAACTGGACACACAACGTTAGCCACTTACCAAAATTGACTCAAGATGGATAACAGATGGATCTAAGACATGAAATGATAAAAATCTTAGAAGAAAGTGTTGAAAAACTCTTGATGATGTTGGGCTGGGGAAAGATTTTATGAAGAAGACTTCAGTGACAATGACAATAACAACAAACATAAACAAATGGGACTTAATTAAACTGAAAAGCTTCTGTACAGCTAAGGAGACCAATAACCAAACCAAACAGACAGCCTTCAGAATGGGAAAATATATTTGCATGGTATGAATCTGGAGAAGGGTTGATGACTGGAATCTACAGAGAACTCAAATTAATCAACAGAAAAAAAAGCAAACAATCCCATCTGCCACAAACAGAACCTTCTCTGAGCAAGATAGAAGAATGGCTAACAAACATTTGAAAAAATGCTCATTGTCCCTAAACATCTGAGAAATGCAAATCAAAACCACCCTGAGCTATCACCTAACCGTAGCCTACATCACAAAGTCTCAAAGCTGCAAATGCTGGCGGGGATGTGGAGAGAAGGGGAACACTTTTACACTGTTGGTGGGACTGCAAATTAATGTAACCTCTTTGAAAAGAAGTATGGGGAATCCTCAAAAAATTCAAATTAGACCTCTCATTTGATCTTGCAATCCCATTTCAAGGCATCTCCCCAGAAGAAGAAAAATCATTTTATCATAAGGACATTTGCACTAGACTTTATTGCAGCTCAATTTATAATTGCCATACTGTGGAAACAACCTAAATGCCCACCAACCCAGGAATGGATTAACAAGCTATGGTATATGTACACCATGGAATACTATTCAGCCAGTAAAAAGATGGAGGCTTTACATCTTTTATATTAACCTAGATGGAGTTAAAACACATTCTTCTTAATAAAGTATCATGGGAATGGAGAAGCAAGTATCCAATGTATTCAATACTAATATGAAGCCAGTAGACGATCTGATACCCACCCACATAAAAGAAAAACTCAAATCAATTCAAGGGGAGGGGAGGAGGGAATAAAGAGAGGAGGAGGGAGGAGGATGGGGATGCTCCCTTTAACGGGTGGGAGTATGGTGCACCTCTTGGGGACAGGACACAATTGTAAGAGGGACTCTCTCTAACAAATACAAACATTGTAACCTATTACTTTTTCTTCTTTCTTTCTTTCTTTCTTGACACAACTGTAAGAGGGACTCTCCCTAACAAATATAAACATTGTAATCTATTACTTTTTCTTCTTTCTTTCCTTCCTTCCTTCCTTTCTTCTTTCTTCAGATTCTTAAGCTGTTGCCCTTGGGTAGAGTGTCATGGCGTCATAGCTCACAGCAACCTCCAACTCTTGAACTCAAGCAATGCTCTTGCCTTAGTTTTTTCTATTTTAGTAGAGATGGGGTCTTGCTTTTGCTCAGGTTGGTCTCAAACTCATGAGCTCAAGCCATCCATCTTCCTTGGCCTCCCTGAGTGCTAGGATTACAGGCATGAGCCACTGCTCCCAGTCTAATGTATTTCTTTGTACCCTCAGATTAACCTGAAATTTAAAAATAAAAATAAGTAAAATGTATTTACATTTCAATGTCAAAAGTCTGCTTCTCCTTCTACACTTTATAGTAAAAAAAAACAAAAAGAAAAGAAAGAAAACCTGGCATGCCTTTGAACCTTATACAAATACTTGCAAGTAGAAGCACCCTAAACCAACTAGGGTACCCAGAGAGTACTTTCTTTCTTAAATATTTGTTTCCCATTATTTTTGAAAGCTCATTTGTCTCCAAATGAGGCAGTTTGGATTCCCTTTTGCTAAGGCACAGTAAGAGTAATTGAGGTTAAATTTTTGGAGGAAGAGGCAATAAAGAAGACCCATTAGTAAAAAGGGCAAATCAACAACCTAATGAATTATTTCAAAGAATTAGAAAGGGAAGAGCAAACCATCCTCAAACCCAATAAAAGAAAGAAATGACCAAGGTCCGACAAGAACTAATAGAAGTTGATAAACAAAGAAATATACAGCATATGGATGAAACAAAAAGTTGGCTACCTAAAAAGGATAAACAAAACTGACAGACCTTCCGGATAAACCACAAACAGAAAGGAAAGGACTCAATAAACTTAATCAGAAGTGAATAAAATACATTATAACTGATACCATAAAAACACAAAACATCATCCCTGAGTACTACAAAAACTTCTATATAAAAAAGTGGAAAGCATTGAGGAAAGGGATGAAGTTCTGAAAACAGGCTCAATTAGGAAGAAATAGAACTCCCAAACAGGCCAACATCAAGGAATGAAACTGCAACTGCAATAAAAACCTTGCAACAGGCTTGGCGACCATAGCACAGTGGGTATGGTGCCAGCCACATGCACTGAGGCTAGCAGGTTTGAACCCAGCCTGGGCCAGCAAAACAACAATGAACAACAATGATAACTGCAACAACAACAAAAAAATAGCCAGGCATTGTGGCAGGGGCCTGTAGTCCCAGATACTTGGGAGGCTGAAGCAAGAGAGCTGCCTAAGCCCAAAAAGTTTGAGGTTGCTGTGAGCTGTGGCGCCACGGCACTCTACCAAGGGCAACATAGTGAGACTCTGTTTCAAAAAAACCTTCCAACAAAGAAAGTCCCAGACCAGATGTCTTCACAACCAAACCCTGCCAGACCTACAAAGGGGAATCAGCACCTACACTGCAAAAATTACTTCACAACATCAAGAATAAAGGAATCCTCTCCAACTAGCTCCATAAAGCCAGCATCACCCCGACACCAAAGCCAGAAAAGGACATAACAAAAAGAAAACTGCAGACCAACATTTCCTATGAATACAGATGCAGAAATCTCAACAAAATTCTATCAAACCAAATTTAGTAGCACAAGAATTACCAATTCACCACAACCAAGTGGGCTCTATCCCAGGTCTAACACATGCAAATCTACAAACGTGACCCACCACATAAACATCATCTCTGCAGATGCAGAGAAAATGCCTGACAAAGCTCAGCACCCTTTTATGATAAGAACTCAACAAAATGGGTATAGATGGAACACATCTCAAAATACATATACAACAAGCCAACAGGCAACATCATGCTGGAGGGGGGAAATGAAACACACTCCTGCCTAGACCGTGGTGGAAGGTTGTCTGTCATCATCACCTCCACAACATAGTGCTGGAAGTCCCAGCTGGAGCACACAGACAAGAGAAGGCAACCGAGGGCATATAAATGGACCACAAGAGGTTGACCCATAACTTTTTGCCAACAATGTGATCTTACCTCTAAAACCCTCCAAAAACTCTTTAAGTGACTCCTGGAATTAACAAATAAATCCAACAGAGTCTCAGGATAAAAAATTAATGCAGACGCAGCGCCCATAGCACAATGGTTACAGAGACAGCCACATACACTGAGGCTGGCAGGTTCGAACCTGCCCTGGGCCTTCTAAATAACAATGACAACTGCAACAAAAAAAATAGCCTGGCATTATGGTGGGTGCCTGTAGTCCCAGCTTCTTGGGAGGCAGAGGCAAGAGAATTGCTTAAGCCCAAGAGTTTGAGGTTACTGTGAGCTGTGATGCCATCGCACTCTACAGAGGGTGACATAATAACTATCTAAAAAAAAAAAAAATGCACACAAATCAATAGCATTCCTACCCATAACCAACAGTTAACCTGATTGAAGGAGGAAATTGCTGAGGATGTAAACAAATGGAAAAACTTATTATGCTCATAGGTTAACAGAACCAGAAAAGAGTTCAAACGGCCAAAGCAATCCCAAGCAAAAAGGACAAATTGCGGGGTACCACCCCACCAGAGCCACATTGCAAGACCACAGCAACCAAAATAGCATGGCACTGGCACAGACCAATGGATCAGAACAGAAAACCCAGATACAAAACTGTCCCCTCACTGCCATCAGATCCCTGACAGAGTAGACGACAACATGCATATGGAAAAAGGATTCCTATTTTAAAATGGTGCTGGGAAAACAGGGCATCCATGTGACGATTGAAACAGGATTCACACCTCTCAGCCTTATCAAAAATTAATTCATGATGGACAACAGACTCAAACCCACGGTGTTAATCCATAAGAATTCTAGGAGAAAATGCTGGAAAAACTCCCAGAGACATCAGCCTAGGCAAACATTCCACAAAGAAGACTCTAAAGGCAATCACGGCAACAAAGCAACAACAGAAATCAAGAGAAGGAACCCAGTCAAACCACAAAGCCTCTGCCTAGCCAAGGAGACAATCAAGAGAGTGAACAGACAACCCACAGAATGGGAGAAATATCCGCATGCCACACATCCGACAAAGGGCGAATCCACAGAGAACACACAAGAAGAAAAATCAACCCCACAAAAAACGGGGCAAGGAGAGATCAATGGCCAAGAAACAGAGGCTGTACCTCCAAAATCAAAATTCGGCAACCACCACTTTTCTTCACACTCCAAACAAGCAATATCACAATAGAAAAAGTAACCAGGGCTCGGCACCTGTGGCTCAACGGGCTAAGGCGCCAGCCACGTACACCTGAGCTGGCAGGTTCGAATCCAGCCCGGCCCGCCAAACAACAATGACGGCTGCAACCAAAAAATGGCCGAGTGTTGTGGCGAGCGCCTGTAGTCCCAGCTACTCGGGAGGCAGAGGCAGGAGACTCGCTTGAGCCCAGGAATTGGAGGTTGCTGTGAGCTGTGATGCCACAGCACTCTATCCAGGGTGACAGCTTGAGGCTCTGTCTCAAAAAAAAAAAAAAGAAAGAAAGAAAAGAAACCGCCTTCTTTGCAGTCAGTTCTTGGGTAGGGGACACAATAACAGTTGAGTCTATTCCTGGGTACGGGCTAGTGGTCTGCGTGGGTCAGTCATTCCACCAGCATGCAGAGCCTGGAAGACGTCTCAGAAAGTAGCCTTAGGTTTCACAAGGGTGATATTATCTATGAAGAAAGTTAAGAATCTTTATGACCATCAGCTGTGTGACTCCTGAGTTGCAATTATAGGAAAAGCGAACAGTGTGGGTTATTAGCGTTCTTTTTAGCTATGCTTGTGCCTTCACAGAGTTTTAGGCCCTCATCACGGTTCTCACCTTGCACCTCTGGATTAATTTGTAAAGGGTGGTCTCAGACCTACCAAAGAAGAAAACAGTTATCTCCAGTTTCTTCCTGAGTTTTCATTGACTGAACCTGTATTACGGGAAGGAAGGCTAAAATCCCTCAACAAAGCTTTTCCAACTTTTGTCACAAACCATTGTCCACTCTGTGGGCTCAATAGACTTTGCCCCTGATCACTGTGTTTTCTTCAATCCCTTGAATTTCCCTAAAAATCATTTACTACTCCATAAAATCCTCCATATCGCCCCATCTCCCTTCCCCTAAGAAGGGGGGTATAGGCTTCTGCACCCTATTGGGTAGTTAGTTTTCATTCTGAAGGCTCCCATGTACATATACGTGTTAAATTCATCCTTATGCTTTTTCTCTAATTAATTTGCCTGTCGCAAGTTCATTTTTTTGCACCTTCAGAGGACCGAGGGAAACCCCTTGGACGCTATGCCAGGAAGGATTTTTCTGACTTCCCCTGAAGCAGGTCATAAGAAGTGCCTGGAGGTCTTCTACGGAGGCAGGCAATGAAGACAGCCAACCACAGACCACCTACACTTGTGAGCCGAAAGAAAGTTTGAAGTTATTATTTAGGAAACAGCAAGAAAAATCCTAATATGGTTTTCTTTTAGCATCACTGAATAAGTGCTTCTGACCTGACGCTGTTCTACCTTTGCCTATTACTGACTATACTAATCAGATTTATGTTTTCCCTAAATGTCATCAAGCCACGCCCAATAAAAATGGTTCCAGTCCATGAACCCCTGTATCACTTTCCCTCTGGAGAAACCCTAACTGCCCCCTTCTATCATTACCTGATTCAGCAGGAAGCAGTTAGATTGAGTCTTCACCCTTTTTCCCTAACAGCAGTTAGAGTTTCTACTCAGAGAGAGAGAATTGATGTAGGACATTTGGCGCCCTAGCCAGCTCAGCAGAGCTGGCAGACCTGTTGCCTCCTCGTTGGTGGTGTTGGTGCTTTGGCAGCTAGCTGAAGAACCAGCGGGCTCAGGCAAGGAGGGGGACCTCCAATCCCCACTGGAGGCTCCAGTAGCCAAAAAGGCCAGACAACTGCCGGGGAGACACCTGTGCCTTGGTGTCTCCTTCACTTTATACTTGGAGAGAACTAAATATGGAACCCCCCATTTCCTATGCCTAGGTCAATTTCATGTGAATTTCCTAGGCCTCAATTCCATGAATGGACAGTGTCCATTCATTGATACATTCATTCACTTTGCCCCTGCGGGAGGGACTGTGTTCATTCATTGATACATTCATTCACTTTGCTCCCCACGGAAGGGACTGTGTTCATTCATTTCTTGGCCAAGGAACCCATACACCTATATATACCCCAAAACTAAAAGCCTAAAGGGGGAGACGGGGAAAGCCCGGGAGAGAAACGGAGAGAGCTTTTCTCTCCCCACTTGAGTTCTCTGTCTCTACCACGAGCTTTAGTGTTTTCTGTATTCTTTTTTGTAAATAAATTCTGTCTTACCACTGGGGAAAAAAAAAGAAAGAAAATGCCCTGTAGGCTATGTTAAACAGTTTGATGAAAACATTTCAGATTGTATCTGAAACCAGCACATTGTACCCCTTGATTGCACTAATGTTCGCAGCTGTGATTTAATTTAAAAAAGAAAGAATATTTTTAGATTATAAGTATATATGCTTATGTATATATTGTTCAGGGTAGTCTCTCAGGAGAGAAGGAAAATCCTAATAAAATAGAATAAAATAATATACTATTTCATCCATCTTATTTCCCTTACTGCCAACAAATCAGAGCCCTATTTAAATGGCACCCTGTCTACATAAAGGAAGTGTTTTTTCTTCTGTGTTTAAATGAATGTATATTTTTAAGAGCCTACACTTGAATATTCTGTGGCGCTTTCTGCTAGCCTTTTCTATAAACATGATATTGGAAAGCAGCTTATCTTTCATGTTGAAAGAATAAGAGGTACTCTTTACATCCTCTCGTCGGGGAGAGACACGTTGGCCTCTTATTCCAAGTTATGTTTAATTAGGAAAATCACAATTCTCTGTGAACAGCTGTAGTAAGGAAGGCTGCTTTTCCATGAAGGTGAAGAGAGTGCAATTTTCATTTATCTGTAACTGTCTATACGTGATTTTGAGCCTACTCAAAGTTCATACGTTATTTTACCAGCCATGTTTAAAAAAATATTTTGTATAAGAAAGAAATTAAGCCTTCAATTTTCAACTACCTGTAGCTGTTCTGCCTTCATTGTACACGTGTTCTCCCACTTGTACTTGTGTCCAGCTAAGCAAACTTCCCCATCTTCCCCACATATTCTTTTCTCTCTAGTGTATGTGCCTTTGCTTATACTGCTACCTCTCTCTAGAATATGGTTTTTTTTTTTTCATTTTTTGCCTCTCAAAGTCTCTCCCATTGTTTTAGGACTGACCTGCTCAAATTCAGCCTCCTGCTTGAGACACTGATCAGCTTGCAGTGATTAATTTCTCTCTTTCTGCTGAGCCTTTAGTTTTTTTTTACATAGAATATTTAATTCAGAAAATACTTACAGACAGATTATCCTTTGCAAGGCACTGTTCCATGTCCAGAGTGGTGGGGAGGTGCTGGGGAAGTAAGAGGACAATATAGTCTTCAGTATTAGAAGAGAATATAAGACAGGGCATCATAACCATAAGACAATGCAGACTCATATTTAGTATCTGCATTCTACTTGACTGGAATCAGGAGATTTGAAGTTACAGACATGCACACACACGCCTATGTCACACATCTAGGGCCCACCTACTAGTGGGCCCAGAGTGATGACACAGGAATTTAATAGCATTACATAAATTTTATGGCATCCGTGATTTTTCCCAGCAGGGGAGTCATTTATCCTTTTAGATATCAAATGGTTCTTTGGCTCAAAAGGAATTTAAAAATTTATGACATGTCCTTTAGTGCAATAATAGTGCAGAAGTTTACAATATAAAAAGTAAGCGTTATCTGAGCCCTACGTCTGTTCTTCAGTGTTAACCATATAAGCAGTTTGTATGTCTCTCTGGACTTTCACTGTCTATATCGTGTGTGATGTGTTAACCTAAAACAATGTATAGTAGGGACGGTACCTATGGCTCAAAGGAGTAGGGCGCCAGCCCCATATACTGGAGGTGGCAGGTTCAAATCTGGCCCTGGCGAAAAACTGCAAAAAAAAAAAGTGTATATTAAGTGTTTGTGAAACCACAAAAATATAGTGCACACACACATATACACACAGATATATTACAGAGTGGCAGGGTAGGGATTAGCACCATGGCAGTCTGGTGCTAAGTCAATGTTCTCAAACATTACCTCCTTCTGCTACCTCTGGTATGTTTGCCTTTAAATGTACTTTTTAAAGTTTAGTTAGTTTCCATTTACAAATTTCAATTTCATATTTCTGGAAACTTTGGTCCTTTCAATAAAATACTGAGGTACTTTATCCAAAATAATAAACTAAAATTATTTGTCTTCTGGAGAAATTCATCTTGTATATTCCCTAGTTATATCCTATCTTTTCTAAAACAGCTGTTCTCAAAAAGAAAGAGATAACTAAGTTCACATACAGCCTCTGCTTTTCACCATGCCTTCTCTCCAAATGTGCATGGGTCCCCCGACACCCCCTCACTGCTTCCTGAATCTCCCAGTCTGAATGGTAGAAACTCAGGCAGTATCTACATGCTGCCCCTTGGTTTGCTTTTGTATTTTAACCATAGAGATTAAGAGTTAAGAAACACTCTGGAAGGCCAAGGCAGGTGGATTGCCTGAACTCAGGAGTTCAAGACCAGCCTGAGCAAGAGCCAGACCCTGTCTCTAATCCCAGCTACTAGGGAGGCTGAAGCAAGAGGATCACTTGAGCCCTAGAGTTTGAGGTTGCTGTGAGCTATGACACTATAGCGCTCTACCAAGGGCAACAAAGTTAGACTCTGTCTCAAATAAGTAAATAAAATAAATAGAGCCAAGAAAGATTAGCTCAGTTTCCTTCTGAATTATTTATGTGCAGAAATATGCCACGTGCAACTTCCTTCCCCTTTAGAGGAGGCAGAAGGTGGCGAAGGCTGGCAGAGGGGCTTCTGGGGGAATTCAGAATCTTGGCCAAAATTGCACCTTTCTTTACAAGGTGGTTCATAGCTTTAAACTGTGATGGATCTATGACCCAGTGGTCACTAAGTTGTACTTTTAAGTACATTTTGGGTATTTGTAGACTGGCCAGAGGACTTTATGACTACTGAAAACGTTCTGTCTATGGCGAGTGTGTTTTAAGGTCCATACAAGTGGGCTTCACATAAAGCATTGGAAGTAGACTACACCTGGAGCGGTCTGTATCCAGATGTGGCAGATTATATCTGTTTTGCATATGTAAATTCATGTTACACAAATTAGATATCCAGTCTCATTTTAGGAAGATTTTCATATTTAAAATGCAAGCAAACCATGGATTTCATATTCAAATCACCCAAAAAGTCTTTGTAGAGAAAGTTCTTGAAATCTGATTGATTTTTAGACAGAAGTAAAAAAAAGGCCTTTGCAGTCTAACGGTTGCAGAGAACACCAAATGATTGCATTGGTAAAGTCATAAAAATGTATTCATGCTTCTTAGGCATTTATTCTCATGCATTAGTTTTTCCATCTCCAAAGAGGGGACAGTGATGTTACTTAACTCATAGGGTTGTAATGTGGATTAAATGAGTTATGTACATGAATTATCTATGGTGCTAGACATACAGTAAATATGCTTACCCTTTTTAGCACTGATTGATTCTTTAAAACCCTTACAGACAGGAGACTGCTTTCCTGTGCCCCTGGCACTCTCAGCTACCCCCTAGAAAATACACTCAGCTGCTGTGTTGAAACAACCAAGTAATTTTTAAACTACTGACCCCTCTTTTTCAAAAGATAGAGAGGGAACTGCTGAAGCCTGCTAAGAAGTAGGAGGTTTTGTTGGAGGTGAATAAAATGTTTTCAAATTAGATTGTGATGATGATTGCACAACTCTGTCATATACTAAAACCATTAAACTGATACTTTAAATGGGCTAGTGTTAGAGTGTATGAATTGTATCTCAATAAAGCTCTTAATAAAAAAGTATGACTCTTTGATTCCCTGAAAAATTGTTTTTCTAGGCATTAAGGATATTTTCTTTGTTTGTAAAGGCAAATCAGGACAACACACTGGAGGCTTTTCAATGATAATTTCTTATTATTTATACAGAGATTACAGACAAACTGTAATGTCTATCCATACTAATAAGCTGCTGTACCAGTTTTCTGAATGAGTTAAACAATTTTGTGTCTACATAACATTAGTATTAGACATAACTTTTAATTTAGAAAAAAATTTTAATTCAATCAAATTATATGAGGGTACAATTTTTAGGTTCTCGCTTCCACAGTGGAGTTCCATTTGTAGAGGAGCCCCTTACCCAGGGGTGTGTCATACACTCTCACAATGTACACATTAGTGAGACACCACTTCATGCCTGCCCTCTTTCTGCCAAACATCCTCCGCCCTTCCCCCTCCTGCTTCCCTCTACCCCCGAACTGCACTATAGTAGTGTTTTATTGTTCTCATGAGCATGTAATCATTTATATAGTGGTTTTATATTAGTATGGAGTACATTGAATATTTATTTTTCCATTCTTGCAATACTTTACTAAGAAGAATGTATTTCAACTCCATCCAGGTAAATGTAAAAGATGTAAAGTCTCCGTTTTTTTAATGGCTGAATAGTATTTCATGGTATACATATACCAGAGTTTGTTGATGTATTCATGGGTTGATGGGCATTTAGTTTTCTTCTACAACTTGGCAATTATACACTGAGCTGAAATAAACATTCTAGTGCAAATGTCTTTGTGGTAAAAAATTATTTTTGTTCTTCTGGGTAGATACCTAGTAATGGGATTGCAGGGTCAAGTGGAAGGTCTACTTTTGGATCTTTGAGAGTTCTATATACTAGAGAGAGACTTTTTTGTGAGACAGAGTCTCACTGTGTTGCTCTCAGTGCCGAGGCAACACAGCTCACAGCAATCTCAAACTCTTGGGTTTAAGCAAGTTTCTTGTCTCAGCCTCCCAAGTGGCTAGGACTATGGATGCCTGCCACAACTCCTGACTATTTTTGTTGTTGTTGCAATTGTGATTGTTGTTTAGCTGGCCCGGGCCAGGTATGAACCCATCACCCTCGGTGTATGTGGCTGGCGCAATAACCACTGTGCTACAGGTGCCAAAACACTATGTGAACATTTTGTTTAAATAGCTGACTGGAGCAACCCCATTATATACCTCAAGCAGGTGCACAGAACAACAGTAGGCAGCAGCGGGTGACATACAGCACCAGGCAGCACGGTCTGTGTGGCCCTGCGTGCCCTGCCTTGGTAGGCACTATATACAATATGTTGAAATCAATCTTTTAACAATTATTGGGACTCACAATGCTTCGCCGATTTTTTTTTTCTATGTCCATACCGTGAAGTCCGGAAACCAGAGAAAATCTTGGAACTCCCAATTCTTACATTTCGGCCTGACATCCTTCCTAACCCAGTTCCCTACCGGGTCATGATAAGACTCTGCCATGCCATCCAGACTGGTCTTGCAGGACTCTCACCCAGAACAGACCATGCAGGGGCTGACTGTGCAGTGAGGTAGAGAACCAAGGAGCTGTCAGGAAATGAGGAGGGCTAGGTGAAATAGTCTGAGGATGTACCACACCAAGGAGAAAAGTTATAGATGATTCTCTAGGGG